>CM031602.1:7828556-7833556 GCA_018398815.1 Conus ventricosus
CTAATTAACTTTATATGTGCTTATGATGTCCTTTTCCTTACATATATGTGCTTGTGTTGTGTGTGTGTGTGTGTGTGTGTGTGTGTGTGTGTGTGTGTGTGTTTCTATCGGTCTAATATAATTTCTAATTTCCAATTGATATTGTTTGCATGCCTATGTTGTTTACCTTGAAATGATTAGTCTTTGGATGTTGCCTTATGATTCTCTTTTTTTTTGTTTTGATGTTGCCTTATGTTCTTTTCTATTGTTTTTGGAGGGCAGGATGTAAAAAAGCTGTATCGCTTACTCTTTTACCCTCATAAACGATCATTTTGACTTGACTTGACACACACACACACACCAAGTCTTGGCATACCGGTTCCACGATCATCAAGAGAGAATGTTCGTTTTTTGAGGATTAATAAATTACTCAAAACTGAAAGCATTATCGGAAACAAAACTCAGATGGCAATATCGGAGATGGGCACGGACAATGTTCCAGTGCAGCTCTAGCAGACCACAGAGAGCATTTCAAGGGCTATCAACACGTACCAAAACAAAAACAAACAAAAACAATAAAACAAAACCCAAGCAAAAAAAACGACACAAACAAACAACAAAACTAAGAGGTCACTCCCCTTAAGGGAAAACTTAAGATTTACATACGGTTTACGGGTACATTTTTTTCAAGCTTTTTCTTAAACAAGGATGTTTGCATAAGCAAATTATCAAACTAAGCAGCAACAAGCAAAAGCTTATGGTGTACATGTGCACTTCTTCATAACATTTCCAAGCCGCAGCCCTTCAGTCAGGGAAAACTAAGCCCTGCTAAGTGCACTGACCATTCAGATGCTTTCGTTCAGATTTTCTTTTGAAAACCGATACGAAATCCTGATGAGACAATTCCAATGCAACAAAGGTGCATCAAAATGCTTAATCAAAGAACAGCACCGCAGGATGGATAGCAAGTGCTTATTCCAGTCAAAGAACAGCCCTGCAGGATGGATAGCAAGTGTTTATTCCAGTCAAAGAACAGCACTGCAGGATAGATAGCAAGTGTTTATTCCAGTCAAAGAACAGCCCTGCAGGATAGATAGCAAGTGCTTATTCCAGTCAAAGAACAGCCCTGCAGGATAGAGAGCAAGTGTTTATTCCAGTCAAAGAACAGCACTGCAGGATAGAGAGCAAGTGCTTATTCCAGTCAAAGAACAGCCCTGCAGGATGGATAGCAAGTGCTTATTCCAGTCAAAGAACAGCCCTGCAGGATGGATAGCAAGTGCTTATTCCAGTCAAAGAACAGCACTGCAGGATGGATAGCAAGTGTTTATTCCAGTCAAAGAACAGCACTGCAGGATAGATAGCAAGTGCTTATTCCAGTCAAAGAACAGCACTGCAGGATGGACAGCAAGTGCTTTTTCCAGTTGTTGGGGTTAGGTTCCCACTATCTAGTCACCAGATTACAAGAAAGAACTTGCATCTTACAAAATGTTACTGGAAAAGAAAAAAAAAACACGCTTTCCAGACTACAGGAAGATGAACAGACCACAAATAGAGAAAAGGGGTTGGCAACAGTACAGAGCAAAATAACACCCAAACTTAAAAGAAAGCAAAGTCAAAGAGATAGACACAGAAGAGGACATTACTGGCACCGGATTTCTAGACGACAGGGGCGCATTTACACTGGATTCTCTCCCCTTCATTCCTGTGGAGCGAATTATATTTTTTTAAAGTATGCAGTGTTCAAAACAGATTGAATAACGGGCCACACAGGCAGAAGAAAATAGAGTGAAGAAACGCAGACAAAAAAGTGTGTGTGTGTGTGTGTGCGTGTGTGTGTGTGTGTGTGTGTGTGTGTGTGTGTGTGTGTGTGTGTGTTTAAAGCGAAAGAACAAGAAAAAAAAAGAGACGGAAATTACGGGTACGATACCGCAACAAGACTGGACCACTGTTAATACTAAAAGAGCCCTACGCCCACCCCTACTTTTGGCATGGGCTTTCACTGTACGAGGCGAGTTCTATGTGAGGGGTGTGCTGCAGACTGGCTCACTGGACGGCCAAGATGATAGGGCAAAAAATTACCACGTTACAGGGAAGGTCAAGCAGGTGTAGAAAAGTATCACACAGAAAATTCTTACAGAAGACGTGTGTTCATATGTTGGCAATATCGGCAAGTTGTTTCAGGATACTCACAGAATGTAAGTTACAGTAGAGAGAAATGAAATTCGTGGGACCTCTGATGTCCTTTCCTCTAGGATGTTGTGAACTTCCGTTTCACTCATAGGAAGAAAGGAAGCGAGGGCGCATCAGTCACTGAGGAGACATGAGGGCACTAAGAGGAAGGGGGAGGGAGGGAAAAGACGTTCGGAAGGGATATGCTGGGCTCTTAGATAATGAGATAAACGCTAGTAGCATCAGTTTAACAATAGGTAGGACGAAGACGAAAGACGTTCGAAATGACATAATGTGATCATAAAGAAATGTTATAACATACAGATTTCAAGAAATGGTATAACATATGGATTTAAAACATATGAAGTTGAAGACTTGGAAAATTCCTCGCTTCGTATAAAGAAAATCGGCAATTCTATTACTTCACTTACAGCACAGTCGCTTGCAGATTTGATACTAACCGCCACTGCCGCATGTTATTAAAAAAAAAAAAAAAAACGGGAGTGCCCGTGCGGTCTCTGTGCGCGCGCGCGCGTGTGTGCGCGCGTGTATATATTTGAGGAGTAGATGATGCGGAGGAGAGGGAAGGGGAAGCAAGCCACGTGGTATCTCCACTTTCTGAAAAGGCCAGAAGGGTGGAGGGGAAGACAGTTGGGCGGAAAGTTAAGGAAAGAGCAGTAAGGGGTAGGAGAGGTGTTTGAAGATGTCTCTAGTGAAATATCATAACATAATTGCGTCGTTCTTAATCACATCAGCTACTGGCGCTACGGACACAAGTTTACTCTCTTATTACTATCATCCTTATAATAATCACTACTGATATTTATCGTCAACAGTAGCAATGGTAATAGTAGTAGTAGTCGTATTTTTCATACTTAGTTTTGTCATCTATTACTCCTCTTACGCCATCCTAGCCTGCTTCTATATTCTCCATCGACTGTACAACAGTCAATAAGAATGTGCCGTGGAAGATGGGTATTAACCTTTTTTTTTCTTTTCCTTTTTTTAAAGAAACTACGAATCCGATGGTTCAATCATTTAAAGGACACATGGTTGTGAGATCACGTTAACGTGGCTATCGGGGTCTGATGGAAATACAGCAACTGCAACCAAGACTTTGTTTTACCAAACGACCTGCACTCTAAACACTGTTATATACTGAACGAAACTTTCCAATCATCTTCCATCCCACCCGATGTACCCACCCCACCCCCAACCTCACCCCCTCCATCCTCGGTGAACGCGGGAAATCAATTGTCGCCAATACCGATCTTTTCTCAAGCATCGGACAAGGATTACAGCTGAAAAAAGTAAAACAGTGTTTTGGCCACGCGTGCACAGGGAGTTCAAGGTGTTCAAAATTTAAAAAACAAAATCATCTGAAGCAGGGGACGGGGGGTGAGGTTGGAGGATGAGGTGAATAGGGAATCGCTTTATAGCTGAATGTCTTAGTGATGTACAGAATAAATGAAAAATCATCTGAAGCAGGTGACGGGGGTGAGGTTGGAGGATGAGGTGAATAGGGAAATCGCTTTATAGCTGAATGTCTTAGTGATGTACAGACTAAATGAAGTGGAGCGAGGGAGTGGAAGCACTGACGCAGAAAAGAAATGTTTGGCATGATTCACCGTCAGAAAAGAAATGTTTGGCATGATTCACCGTCAGAAAAGAAATGTTTGGCATGATTCACCGTCGCAAATGCAAGTCCTGCGTTTTCGCCACTGCGTGTGTGCATGCGTGCGCACCTGCCTGCCTGCCCCCGTGCGTGCGTGCCTGCTTCTGTGTGTATATATGTGTGTGTGCGTGTGTGTGTGTGCGTGTGCGTGTGCGTGTGTGCGCGCGTGTGTGCGTGTGTGTGTGCGTGTGTGCGTGTGTGTGTGTGTGTGTAGCGCGCGCGTGCGTATATGTGAGTAGCGGAAGGGAATGGAGAGGATGGAGTGGGGGGGGGGGGGGGTGTATAGGGAGAATGGAGGGGAAGGGGAAGAGGAGGTATAGATTACGTCTGTGTGGCTCTTGCTGTGCAAATGTGGTATGCCCGTCTCTTTCACGGTCTGTCCGTGTGTGTGTGTGGTGTCTCTCTCTCTCTCTCTCTCTCCTCTCTCTCTCTCTCTCTCTCTCTCTCTCTCTCCTATTTACTCTGTGTGTGGGTGTATGCACAAGTCGTGTGTGTGTGTGTGTGTGTGTGTGTGTGTGTGTGTGTGTGAAAACATGTACGTGTGTGAGTGTATGTGTCCGTGTGTGTGCGTGTGTGCGTGCGTGCATGCGTGCGTGAGAGAGAGAGAGAGAGAGAGAGAGAGAGAGAGAGAGAGAGAGAGAGAGAGTGAGTGAGTGAGACAGAGAGGGAGAGAGAGCGTGCGTGCGTGTGTGTATATGTGCGTGTGTGCGAGCACACATGTGTGCATGAGAGAGAGAGAGAGAGAGAGAGAGAGAGAGAGAGAGAGAGAGAGAGAGAGAGAGAGAGTGTGTGTGTGTGTGTGTGTGTGCACGCGCGCGCGTGTAAGTCTGTGTGTATATCTATGAACACGCACTCACAGATTCTATTTCAGAACCACCCGACTTTCTCCCCAGTTATTCTCCGACCCAACTTCAACACCCTCATCCTCCCTTTGAGACAGATTCCAACAAAACCACCCCCTTTGACAGACGACCCCCGAACCCCAGCACCAAAGATCAACCCCCCGCCCAATCCCACCCGCCATCAAACGGTGGTTCCGCCGACCCGCCCTCTCCGAGTTCTTTGGCTCCCCCCTCGTCTCGGACCAACACAGGGTGCCAGCTCTCCAAGGTTCTAGAATTCCGTGATCCGATCTGAGCTGGTAATGGCTAAGTGACCCACAAGCGTGCTGCCAGCA
>CM031602.1:7838556-7873260 GCA_018398815.1 Conus ventricosus
ACGACTTATGATCCTTATGATCTCAATTAGCAAAAATTAAAAAAATTACATCAACCGATGAAAAACAAACAAAAAAACCGCGAAAAGTATGGAAAGCATACTGGAAAAAAATATCAAAACAAAGTGAGAGGAAGCAATCGTCAGGCCAATGTTGAAATCAATGGTTACTTATGACAAGATCTGATGGCTGACGTACTCGGCATGGCTTAGTTTATATGTCCCAGGATGCCAATCGTCCAGCTTGCATATCATGCATTGATTTGCATGCGCTCTCTCTCTCTCTCTCTCATCTCTCTCTCTCTCTCTCTCTCTCTCTCTACCTACCTATCTTTGTGCGTGCGTGCATGTGCGTGCGTGCGCGTGTGCGCGTGCGTGCGTTGATAGAACTTTGTCCTTTGCGTGGTGACAGTCCTGAAATGGCTCCCGCTGGTCGGCCCGCACTTCAAAAGAATGCCGGTGACTGAATCAACATCACAGACAGCTGATCTGGGATTTATTTCCCAAGGTATTCCAAGGGACTACAAAAGAATGCGGTGACTGAATCAACATCACAGACAGTTGATCTGGGATTTATTTCCCAAGGTATTCCAAGGGACTACAAGAGAATGCCGGTGACTGAATCAACATCACAGACAGTTGATCTGGGATATATTTCTCAAGGTATTCCAAGGGACTACAAAAGAATGCCGGTGACTGAATCAACTCATAGACAGTTGATCTGGGATATATTTCCCAAGGTATTCCAAGGGACTATACAAGAATGCCGGTGACTGAATCAACATCACAGACAGTTGATCTGGGATTTATGTCCCAAGGTATTCCAAGGGACTATACAAGAATGCCGGTGACTGAATCAACATCACAGACAGTTGATCTGGGATTTATTTCCCAAGGTATTCCAAGGGACTACAAAAGAATGCCGGTGACTGAATCAACATCACAGACAGTTGATCTGGGATTTATTTCCCAAGGTATTCCAAGGGACTACAAAAGAATGCCGGTGACTGAATCAACATCACAGACAGTTGATCTGGGATTTATTTCCAAGGCTCTAAGCTGACGGAGAAAACAGACGCTGTCACGTTTTGGTAGCCTAGAACATCAGAGAGGACATGTTGCTGGTGCCAGGTGTGCAAAGATATTTGACACCTTACAGATTAAGTAACATTCTGCGGGCACGCATCGTGTATTCTTTACTTCACGGAGAAAGTAATATAATGCCGGGCGTGCACCGGGTATTCTACACTTCACGGGGAAAGTAATATAATGCCGGGCATGCATCGTGTATTCTGCACTTCACGGAGAAAGTAATATAATGCCGGGCATGCATCGTGTATTCTGCACTTCACGGAGAAAGTAATATAATGCCGGGCGTGCACCGGGTATTCTGCACTTCACGGGGGAAAGTAATATAATGCCGGGCGTGCACCGGGTATTCTGCACTTCTCGGAGAAAGTAATATAATCCCGGGCATGCATCGTGTATTCTGCACTTCACGGAGAGAAAGTAATATAATGCCGGGCGTGCACCGGGTATCCTACACTTAAGCGCGAAATTAACATAATGTCAGACGTGCACCAAGTATCCAACACTTTATGGATACCCTACACCGAAAACAACATTATCAGAAATGAACGGATATTTTACACGGAAAATAACATTGTGCCAGATATAAACTGTTATCCTACACTGCAAATAACATTGTGCCAGATATAAACTGTTATCCTACACTGCAAATAACATTGTGCCAGATATAAACTGTTATCCTACACTGCAAATAACATGGTGCCAGATATAAACTGTTATCCTACACTGCAAATAAACGTTGTGCCAGATATATACTGTTATCCTACACTGCAAATAACATTGTGCCAGATATAAACTGTTACCCTACACTGCAAATAACAAGGTGCCAGTTATGAATGGATATCCTACACCGAAAATAACATTGTACCGAGATATGAACGAATATGCTACACCGAAGAGAACACCGTGCCAGATATGAACGGATATCTTACACGGAGAATAACACGGTGTATGGTTGACCCAGGAGTGACGCATGGCGTTCGCAGTTTGAAGTTCCGACGGACATAAAAATTGTCATTTCCACTGCCAGTATTAATGCGCTGTTCTCCTGCTTTCCGTGTTCCAGCTTCCACCCCCTTTTCCCCCCCCCCCCCCCCCCCCCCCCCCCCCCCCCCCCCCCCCCCCCCCCCCCCCCCACATCACCCACTCTTGTCATATCTCATCTCACTAGTTGTGCTACCCCCCCATCATCCTAACGACCCTATCCCAAACAACTAGTCCCCCGATAACCCAAACGGCCCCCCCCCCCCCCACCTACCCATCTCACCAACTTCAAACACAGGGACAGCCCGAATAGGCCAGTGCAACTATCCAAAACAATGTAACCAAAATGGAAAGCCCCTGATATTCGCCAACTATAAAACACAGTGGACCAGGCCCGATAGGCCAGTGCAACTATCCAAACAAGTATACACATTGGAAAGCCCTGATATCGCCAACTATAAAACACAGTGGACAGGCCCGAATAGGCCAGTGCAACTATCCAAACAAGTATACACATTGGAAAGCCCTGATGTCGCAACTGCAAGAAAAATGAATGACAACATCATGAGAAAGACGACAAGAGTTTTAACAAAATAAAAAGGATATGGACATCATGAAAAGGAAAAGATAGCTGGGGCCATAGAGAGAAACGAAAGAATCGGTGGGAACCCCAAACAAGGACAAACAGGTTATGAAACCATGATAAAAGAAAAGATGGGTGTTGTTATCATGAGTTCGGAAAGATATAATGTGACATCATGAGAAAGGAAAAAATAAATAAAGATACACACAGATGTGTCTCTAGCAGAGAAAGTAACATACAGAGGGTCAGTGTGGACAACATAACGAGCAAAGATGGATGTGCACATCGTGAGAAAGGACAGTGGAAGTAGACATCATCAGAAAAGAAAGATGGGTGTGGACATTTACAGAAAGGGAAATAAGTTGGACACCAAGTGAAAGGGAAATAAGTTGGACATCAAGAGAAAGGGAGGCGAGTTGGACATCAAGAGAAAGGGAGGTGAGTTTGGACATCAAGAGAAAGGGAAGGTGAGTTGGACATCAAGAGAAAGGGAGGTGAGTTGGACATCAAGAGAAATCAAGAGAAAGGGAGGTGAGTTGGACATCAAGAGAAAGGGAGGTGAGTTGGACATCAAGAGAAAGGGAAGGTGAGTTGGACATCAAGAGAAGGAAGGCGAGTTGGACATCAAGAGAAAGGGTGGTGAGTTGGACATCAAGAGAAAGGGTGGCGAGTTGGACATCAAGAGAAAGGGTGGCGAGTTGGACATCAAGAGAAAGGGAGATGAGTTGGACATCAAGAGAAAGGGAGACGAGTTGGACATCAAGAGAAAGGGAGGTGAGTTGGACATCAAGAGAAAGGGAGGCGAGTTGGACATCAAGAGAAAGGGAGGTGAGTTGGACATCAAGAGAAAGGGTGGTGAGTTGGACATCAAGAGAAAGGGAAGGTGAGTTGGACATCAAGAGAAAGGGAAGGTGAGTTGGACATCAAGAGAAAGGGAAGGTGAGTTGGACATCAAGAGAAAGGGAAGGTGAGTTGGACATCAAGAGAAAGGGAGGTGAGTTGGACATCAAGAGAAAGGGAGATGAGTTGGGACATCAAGAGAAAGGGAGGTGAGTTGGACATCAAGAGAAAGGGTGGTGAGTTGGACATCAAGAGAAAGGGAGGCGAGTTGGACATCAAGAGAAAGGGAAGGTGAGTTGGACATCAAGAGAAAGGGAAGGTGAGTTGGACATCAAGAGAAAGGGAAGGCGAGTTGGACATCAAGAGAAAGGGAAGGCGAGTTGGACATCAAGAGAAAGGGTGGTGAGTTGGACATCAAGAGAAAGGGAGGTGAGTTGGACATCAAGAGAAAGGGAGGTGAGTTGGACACGTGTGGACATCCCGAGAAATGACAGATGGGTGAGGACATTATGAACATGGAAAGATGGATGAGGACATCATGAAAATGTAAAAACGGATGAAGACATCATGAAAATGTAAAGACGGATGAGGACATCATGAAAATATAAAGACGGATGAGGACATCATGAAAATGTAAAGACGGATGAGGACATCATGAAAATGTAAAGACGGATGAGGACATCATGAAAATATAAAGACGGATGAGGACATCATGAAAATGTAAAGACGGATGAGGACACACTGAGAAAGGAAACATGGTTGTTGACATAATCAAGACTTCATTTTTTATTTATCTTGGAAACAAATATGTCGGAGGGGAAGGGGTGGAAATGTTGCCATAATGCATGTTACAGCTTGCAAGCCTTTTCCTTCATTCAAAGCGGCTGCTCATAAACGAAGTGCCATCGTTTTACTGTTTTGCCAGTAAGGACAATATGAACTGTTTGAGGTCGCTACATGAGAAAAACCTATTGACATATTTTCATACTACATAAAGGGTACATGTCACGAGTATCCAAATGACTATTAAATAGCTCGAGTGACTGACTAACCGGTTGATAAATAGTTTTCCTTAAACCAAAGAAAGAATCAATCACTACTCTTACAATGGAATCGGCAGAGTACGTTCCGCAGAATCGCTATCCAAAAGCACACATGTGCGTTCATACCCGCCCCCCCCCCCCCCCCCTCCATACACACAGAGACCCACACACACGCACACACACTGATACACGACACACACATCAACCACAACAGGATACAAATCAGTACAACGCAGGAAACTCACGCACACGAGCAAACGCGCGCGCGCACGAACACACACACACACACGTTTTCTATCACTTATGTCGACATACGGTAAATTGAATAAGAAACGACAATAACATCCCCCTCCACACACACACTCTCTCTCTCTCTCTCACACTCTCTCTCTCTCTCGCTCTCTCTCTCTCTCTCTCTCTCTCTCTCACACACACACTCTCTCTCTCACACACACACACACACAACACACACACACACACTCTCTCACACACACACACATACACACACACACCACGCACGCACGCACGCACACACACACACACACCCCACAATATGACACAAAACAACGTAGTACAACGCAGCAAACACACGCACACGAACACACACGCGCACGCGCGCGCGCACACACACACACACACGCGCGAGCACGCACGCACGTCTATCTTATTTTAATGTGGATAGACACCAAATTAAAGAAGAAATATCAACGACAAAACCAGCAAGCACGCGCGCGCGCGTACCTGCACACACACACACGCGCGCGCTCGCGCGAGCACGCAGAGAGAGAGACAAAGAGAGAGAAAGGGAGGGAGAGAGAGAGAGACTGAAAGTATAGGTAGATGCTAAATTCAAGTAATAACTACAACGCACACACACGCACACACGAAAGCACATACGCATGCATGCGCGCCAGATGTTGCCCTCGTCCCTCCCTCTTTCTTTCACCTCCACACTATCCAACAGCCCCTTTCCTCTCCAACCTAATCCCCACCGCCACCCCCATCTCCACCTCTGGTGTGTGTGTGTGTGTGTGTGTGTGTGTGTGTGTGTGTGTGTGTGTGCGTGTGTTTGCGCGCGCGCGCGCGCGAAAAGGGGGGGGGGCAGCTATTTTTGATTAAGCACCATCCCTTTGCTTTTATTGAAAAATGGTTTCATTTCCCTATGTCTAGTACACACAAACAAGAATTGGACACCCCAGTGCCATCATCAATGATGCTCTCGGCCACACCACTGCTATATCCAGAACACCTGCTCTGGAAACCCAACCTCCAACAGAGACAGACCGACCCACTACCTGCCTCCTTCTCCACCCTCACACTCTCCCCATCTATCCTGAAGTCTAACTGGCACAAATTTGAAAATCACATCCCATCTTTGAGACCAAACCGATGATCATTTTTCAAATGAGACAAACACGTCAGAGACCTACTTATTCGTTGATCATTTCAATTCCTTTCCACCAATTATTACCAAAAATTACTTCTATCGCTATTACTATCATTCCTATTATCATATCATTATCATCATTACTTTGATCAACATCACCATCATTGTTATCAACATTACTAATGTCGTTCTGTTGTTACTGCTATCATTACTATCACTAAAGTTATGCTTATAGTTACGTCCTATTATTACTGATCCCATCACCAGCATTAGTTGTAGAAGTACTAGTATTAACACACATATAAAATGACTTATCAAAAAATAATTGTGTGTGTGTGTGTGTGTGTGTGTGCGCGTGACCCCCCTCCCCCTTTTTTTTTTCTTTTTACCCCCTCCCCTTCTCTCCACCCTCATAATATCAACATGCAAAAGCAGCATTTACCCATCCACCACTGCAATAGCAGCCCGCTATATCCTCCACCAACACCCACACTTTACCATACCTCCCACTATGTGCCTTATGTAGAAGTTACAGCTACCTTCCTCCCCCCTCTCACTATATCCTCCACCAACACCCACACTTTACCATACCTCCCACTATGTGCCTTATGTAGAAGTTACAGCTACCTTCCTCCCCCCTCTCACTATATCCTCCACCAACACCCACACTTTACCATACCTCCCACTATGTGCCTTATGTAGAAGTTACAGCTACCTTCCTCCCCCCTCTCACTATATCCTCCACCAACACCCACACTTTACCATACCTCCCACTATGTGCCTTATGTAGAAGTTACAGCTACCTGTCCATCCCTCCCCTCACTATATCCTCCACCAACACCCACACTTACCATACCTCCCACTATGTGCCTTATGTAGAAGTTACAGCTACCTTCCTCCCCCCCTCACTATATCCTCCACCAACACCCACACTTTACCAAAACCTCCCACTATGTGCCTTATGTAGAAAGTTACAGCTACCTTCTCCCCCCTCTCACTATATCCTCCACCAACACCCACACTTTACATACCTCCCACTATGTGCCTTATGTAGAAGTTACAGCTACCTCCTCCCCCCCTCACTATATCCTCACCCACCACACTTACCCTACTCCCACTATTCCTTATGTAGAAGTTACAGCTACTCCCCCCCCTCATAATCTCACCAAAATTATGGTTTTTAAAATTACCTTTTTTATATACCCCCCAAAACCCCATTTAAAACCCCTTTTTTTGTTTTTGAATAATTTTAAAATTATTAAAAAATTTTTAAATATTTTTTGAATTAAATTTTTTTTTTTTTTTAAAAAATTTTTTTTTTCCTCCCCAAACCCTTATTAAATTTACAATTCCCCCCCCATAATAAAAAATTTTCCCAATTTTTGTGTTTGTAAATTTACCCCCCCCCCCCTTCCCCTTTTTAAACCCCCCATTTTTTCCTCCCCCCAAATTCCATGAAAAGCAGCTACCCCCCCCCCCCCCTATTCCCCAAAACCCCCATTTTCCTAACCCCCTTTTTTTTTTTTTCCTCCCCTCCCCCCCCCAAAATTCCAAAAACCCCCCAAACCCTTATATTTTCCCTTTTTTTCCTTTTTTCCCCCCCACATACCCCAAAAACCCCCTTTAAAAAATTCCTTTTTCCCCTTTTCCCCCCCCCTTTCCACCCCTCCCCACCCCTTTTTTTTTAAAAATTTCCTATTTAAATCCCCTTCCCCCCCCACATTTCCCCCCCCATTCCTTTTAAATTCATATTTCCCCCTCATTAACCCCCCCAAAAACCCCCCTTTTCCCCCCCCAAAACCCCTATGTGGTTAAAGTATTCCCCTACTTTTCCTCCCCCCCCACTTTATTTTCCCCCACCTTTTTAAAACATATTCCTTTAATTATCCTCCACCCCCCCCAATTTTACCCCCCACTTTTCCTTTTTAAATTAAGCCCTTTTCCAATCCTCCCCCCCCAAAATTTTTTCCAAACCCCCCTTTCCTTATTTAAAAAGTCCTTTTTTCATTACCCCCCCCCCCCATTTTACCCCCCATTTTTTTAAAAATACCTTTATTCATACCTCCCAAACCCCCCCTTTTCCCTTACCCCCCACACCTTTTTAAAATTTTTCAGCTTTTTTTAAATTACCTCCACCCCCCCCACTTTACCCACCCACTTTCTTATTAATTGTCCTTTTCACTATTTCCCCCCCCCACTTTCCCCTTTCCCCCAAAAACCCCTTTTTTTAAAATACCCCCCCCCCATTCCCCCCCCCCCCCCTTTTACCTCCTCCCCTTCCTTATTAAAAATTTTTCCTTCCTCCCCCCCTTTTATCCAAAAAACCCCCCTTTTTCCATACCCCCCCAAAAATTTAAAACCCCCCTTTTCCCCATTTTCCCCCAACACCCTTTTTTTCCTCCAAAAAAAATTTTTAAAACCCCCCTTTTCCCCCCCCCAAATTTTCCCTTAAAAAAACCCACACTTCCCCCCCCCCACTATTTTTTTAAAACACTTTTTTCCTCCCCCCTATTCCTAAAAATTTCCCTTTTCCCCCCCTTTTTTTTAAAAATTTTACCCCCCCCCCCCCAAATTTTCCTAAAAACCCCACCTTTCCTCCCCCCATTTTTTTAAAGGACACCCCTTCCTCCCCCCTTTTTTTAAAACCCCACATTTTCCCCCCCCCTTTTTTTTTAAATACCAATTTTTCCCCCCCCCACTATTCCATAACCCATTTCCCCCCTCCCACTTTTCCTTTTTAAAAACATACCTTCCTCCCCCTATTTCCTAAAAAACATTTTCCCTTCCTCCCCCTTTATTAGTTCACCCTTCCCCCCCCTTTACTATTCCCAAAAACCCCAAATTAATTCCCCACTTCCAAAAAATTCCTCCCCCCCCCCCTTACTAATCCTCCCCACCCCCCCCAATTTTTCCCCATTTTTCCTTTTTTCATCCTCCCCCCCCCACTTACCCCCAAAAACCCCCCTTTTTAAATACCCCACTTTCCCCTTATTATTGCACCCCCCCCTTTTCATACCCCCCAAAAAACCCAAAATTTTACATACCCCCCTTTTTTATTTAAAAACCCCCCCCTTTACATACCTCCCCAAACACCCCTTTTAAAATTCCCCCCTTTTTTTTAAATCCCCCCCCCCCACTTTACCTCTCCAAAAAATTTTTAAAAATTTCCCCTTCCTTAATAAAAAACTAATTTTTCCCCTCACTATTTTCCCAAAAATTTTTCCCAATTTCCCCTTTTTTTAAAATTCCTTTCCTCCCCCCCCACTATACCCCCCCAAACCCCTTTAATTCCCCTTTGGGCCCCAAAAATTAACTCCCCCCCCCCTTTTAACCTCCCCACCCCCCAAAATTACCCCCCCCCCCTTTTCCTATTAAAAAACCCCCCCCTACTATCCCCACCCCCCTTTTTTCCCCCCCCCCACCTTATTAAATTCCCAAACCCCCCCCCCTTAACAACCCCATTTTCCCCCATTTTTTCCCCTTTCCCCCCCCCCTTTTTCCCCCCCCAAAAAACCCCCCATTTTAAATCCTCCCCAACCCTTTTTAAATTTCACCTTTCCCCCCCCCCTTTTTTTCCTCCCCCCCCCCACTTTCCAAAAACCCCCCCCAAAATTGTTTTAAAGAAGTTAGTCCCCCCCCCCCTTTCACAACCCCCCCAAACCCCCATTTAAATAAATTTCCCTTTTTTTCATTTCCCTTTCCCCCCCCATTCCCCACCCCCCACTTTTTTTTAAATTCCCCTTCCTTTTTTTAACTCCCCCCCCCAACCCACCCCCAAAAAATTTTTTTTACCTCCCCCCCCCAAATTAAATTCCTTTTCCCCCCCCCACATCCTAAAAAACTTTTCCCTTCCCCCCCTTTTTAAAAAAAAAACCCCCCCTTTCCCCCCCCTTTTCCTAAAAACCCAAACCTTTCCCCCCCTTTCCTTTTAAAACACTCCCCCCCCCCCCCCTTTCCCAATACCCCCCCCCCAATTTCCAAAAAAATTTTTTTCCTTTTTAAAAAATTTTTTTCCCCCCCCCTTTTTTACCACCACCCCCCCCAATTTAAAAACCCCACTATTCCTTTTTTCACCCCTTTTCCCCCCCACAATTTTTCCCCCCCCCCCCCTTTAAAACCCCCCTTTCCCCCCAATTAAAATTTACTCCTTCCCCCCCCATTACCCTACCCCCCCACTTTCCTATAAATTCCTTTTGGGTACATCCCTTTCCCCCCCCATTTTACCTCCCCAACCCCCCCAAAAAATAACCTCCCTTTCCTTTTTTAAATACCTCCCCCCCCCCCCTACAACCCCAAAAAAACCCCCCTTTTAAAAATCCCATTTTTTTTAAAATAAAAACCCCACCCCCCCCCCCCCCAACCTCCACAACATTAAATTACCCCCCCCCCCCCCCAATACCCCCCAAACCCCCCCCCTTTAAAACCCCCCCCAAAACCATTCCCCCCCCCAAAATTCCTAAAAACCCATTTTTCCTCCCCCACTTTTTTAAAAAAAAACCCCTTCCTCCCCCCTTTTTATTAAAACCCCCCTTTTCCCCATTACCTCCCCCCCCCTTTTTTTAAAATTCACTATTTTTTAAAAATTAAAAACCCCCCCTTTTTTCCCCCCCCTTAGTTTTTTAAAATTACACTCCCCCCCCCCCAAAATTTTCCCCCCCCCCCTTCCCTTCCCCCCAAATTTTTTTTTAAATTCCCCAAACCCCCCCCCCCTTTTAAATTCCTCCCCCCTCACCCCCCAAAATTTCCCCCCACCCCCAAAATTACCTACCCCCCCCTTCCTTTATTTTAAAACACATTTTCCTTTTCC
The DNA here is from genome assembly GCA_018398815.1 of Conus ventricosus. Taxonomy (NCBI): domain Eukaryota; kingdom Metazoa; phylum Mollusca; class Gastropoda; order Neogastropoda; family Conidae; genus Conus; species Conus ventricosus. The sequence goes on from CM031602.1 coordinate 7,849,287, forward strand.
CCCCTTTTCCTTTTTAAAAACACCCCTTCCCCCCCTAAATTTCCTTTTAAAAACCCCCCCCCCTCCCCTTTCCTTTTGAAAACACCCTTCCCCCCCCCTTTTTTTAAAAACCCCCCCCTTTTTTCCTCCCCCCACTTTACAAAATTTTTCAGTTTCCCCCCCCTTTTCCTAAAAACCCATTTTCCTCCTCCCCCCCTTATTAAAACACACCTTCCCCCCCCCCACTAATCCTAAAAAATTTAAACCCTACCCCCCCCTTTCCAATTAAAAAAATTTTTTCCTTCCTCCCCCCCCCTTTTTTTTAAACCCCCCCAACTTTCCCCCCCCCCTATTCCCTTTTTAAAACATTTCCTCCCCCCTTTTCCACCCCCCCAAAAAACATTTACCTCCCCCCCTTTTTTTAAAACATATTTCCCCCCCCCCCCAAATTTTTTCCCCCAAAAACCCCATTTACCTCCCCCCCTTTCCTTTTTAAAACACCCCTTTTCCCCCCCCCACATACCTAAAAAACATTTCCCCCCCCCGTCCTTTTTAAAACCCCCAATTTCCTCCCCCCTACTTTCCCTTTTAAAAAACCCCAATTTAAAAACCCCCCCTACAAAAACAAACCCCCCCCCTTTCCTCCCCCCCCCAATTTCCAATTTAAACCCCCCCTTTTTAATTTCCCAACCCCCCCCCCCCCCCCAATTTACCAAAACCCCCCTTTATTCCTTTGAAATTAAGTACCCCTCCCCCCTCCTTTCCTACCCCCCTTTTTTACCTCCCCCCCTTTTTCCAAAAATTTTAAAGTACCCTCCCCCCCCTTTCCTCCCCCCCCAAAAATTTCCCATACCTCCCCGGCCTTTTTAAGCCCCTTCCTCCCCCCCCCTTACCTCCCCACCCCCACATTTTCCATACCCCCCTATGTCCTTTTGTAAAAATTTAAGTTCCTTTCCCCCCCCCTACCCCCACACCCCCCCCAAAACCCCCCTTTTTTGGGAAAACAGTCCTTTTTTCCATACCCCCCCCCCCACTTTAAACCCCCCCCCCCAAAAATTACCATTCCCCCCCCTCCTTATTAAAAACCCCCCACTTTCCTCCCCCCACTTTCCTTTTTAAAAACCCTTACCTTCCCCCCCCCCCAATATCCTCCCCCCCCACATTTCCTCCCCCCACCTTTTAAAATTTTTCACACCTTTTTCACTATTCCCCCCCCCCCATTTATTCCCCACACCTTTTTTAAAAACCCCCCCCCCCCCTTTTTAAAATTCCTCCCCCCCCCACTTTACCCCCCCCCCCTTAAATCCCCTTTTCCCCTAAAAATATCCCCCCCCCCCTTTTTTTTAAACCCCACTTTCCTTTTTAAAAGCCTTTCCCCCCCTTTTTCCCCCCCCCAAACCCACCCCCAAACCCTCCCATATTTCCAGTAAATTTAAGTCCCTTTCCTCCCCCCCCCCAAAACCCCCAAAAACCCCCCCCAAAACCCTTTTTTCCCCTAAAAGTCCTTTTTTAAATCCCCCCCCCCCCACTTTAACTCCCCCCAAACCCCTTTAAAACCCCCCCAAGTTTTTTTTTTCCCCCCTTTCCCCCCACTTATTCCCCCCCCCCCTTTTCCTTATATAGTCCTTTTTTCCTCCCCCCCCCCCTTTCCTCCCCACCCCCCAAATAAAATACCCCTTTCCCCTTATTTTTCCAACCCCTCCCCCCTCCCACATCCCCATTTAAAATTTCCTTTTTAAAATTCCTTTTAAAAACCCCACTACCCCCCCCCTTTTCCCTTTTTTAAAACCCACCCCTTTTTTTCCCCCCCACTAATTTTTTTAAAACTTTACCTCCCCCCCCCCCCAAAAAAATTCCCCCCCCCCCTTTAATACCTCCCCCCCCAATTTTTTTCCCCCCCCCCTTCCTATAAATTCCAAAAACACTTTTTCCCCCCCCAAAAATTCCCCCCCCCCCCCTTTATTTTAAAAAACCAATTCCTCCTCCCCCCAAATTCCTACCAAACCCCCCCCTTTATTAATTTTAAAAACCCCCCCTACTTTCCCCCCCAAAAACCCCCCAAAAACCCCCCACTTTCCCCCCCCTTTAAATTTCACCCCCCCCATTTTAAAACCCCCCCCTTTCCCCTTTAATTTTTTTTCCCTTTTCCCCCCTAAAAATTTTCCCCACCCCCCCCTTACCATCCTCCAAAAACCTTTAAAAATTACCACCTTTTCCCCCCCCCCTTTTTTTCCTCCCCCCCCCCCTTTTCCCCCTCCCACACCATTAAATTACCCCCTTCCTTTTTAAAATTACCCCACCCCCCCCCTTTCCATACCCCAAAAACCCATTAAAATCCTCCTTTCCCCCCCCCCAAATTCCAAAAAACCCCCCACATTTTTCCACCCCCACTATTCCTTTGTGGTTTAAGTACCCTTTTCCCCTCCAATTTCTCCAAAACCCCACAACCAACCCCCTATTCCTTAGTTTTTAAAGTTTTTCCCCCCCCCCTTTTCCCTCCCCAAAACCCCACTTTACCACCCCCTTTTTTTTAAATTTAAATACCCCCCCCCCCTAATTCCCCAAACCCCCCCAAAAATTTACCTACCCCCCAAAAATTGCCTTATGTAGAATTACACCCCCCCCTTTCCCCCTCCTAACCCCCACCAACACCCCACTTTACCATACCCCCCATAGGGCCTTTTTAAAAAGGACCCCTCCCCCCTCCTAAAACCCCCCAAACCCCCCCAATTTTCCAAACCCCCCTTTGGTTAAAAATTCCCCCCCTCCCCCCCCCTTTTCCCCCCCCCCCCCCTTTTCCTCCCCCCCCCTTGGGAAAGGAAATTCCCCTTTCCCCCCCCCCCAATTTCCCCAAAAAACCACACTTTACATACCCCCCTTTTGTTTTTTTTCCTACCTCCCCCCCTCATTTTTCCTCCCCCCCCCCCCCTTTACCTCCCCCCTATTGTTTTAAAAAATTTACCTTCCTCCCCCCAAAAACCCCCACCAACCCCCAACTTTTCCCCCTATGTGCCTTTTAAATTAAAAACCCTCCCCCCCCACTTACCTCCACCCACCCCAATTTCCCCCCCCCTTTTTTGTTAGTAAAGTTCCCCTCCCCCCCCCCCTAATACCCCAACACCCCCTTAAAATACCTCCCCCCCCTTGAGAAACCTCCCCCCCCCCAACCCCAAACCCCCAAATTTTTCCCCCTTTTTTGGGGTTTTAAAGTTCCCCCTTCCTCCCCCCCACAACCCCCCCCCCCCCTTTTCCCCCCCCTTTTTTTAAAAATTTCCCCCCCTTCCCCCCCCAACCCACCCCCCAACCCCCCCCAAAAATTTAAAGTCCTTTTTTCACCCTTTCCCCCCCCACAATTTCCCCACCAAAACCCCCCTTTTAAAACCCCCCCCAATTTCCTTTTTTTAAAACTACCTTCCCCCCCCAAAAACCCCAAAAACACCCCCTTTTAAATCCCCTTTCCTTTAAAATTTTCCCCCCCCCCTTTAATCCTCCACCAAATTTCCAAACCCCCTATTTTTTAAAATTTACCCCTCCCCCCTTTCCCCCCCCCACCAAACCCTCCCCAAACCTTTTTAATTACCTTTTCCTTTTTTACATACACCACCCCCCCCACTTTAAAAAAACCCACTTTTCCCCCTTTTAAATTTAAAAAAAACCCCCCCTATTCCCCCCCCCCCCCAATTTCCTTTTAAAACCCATTTAAATTCCTTTTTCCCCCCCAAAACAATTTCCCCACCCCCCCCCCTTTAATACCCACCCCCCCCAAATTCCCACCCCCAAAAAAATTTTTTTCCCAACCCCTTTCCCCCCCATTTTTTAAAAACCAACTTCCTCCCCCACTTTTTCCCCCCCAAAAACCCCAAATTTCCCCCCCTATTCCTTTTAAAAAAAAAACCCTCCCCCCCAAAATTTCCTCCACCCCCCCACTTTCCTTTCCCCCAACACCCAAGGGGTTACAATTTCCCCCCCCTATTAAAAACCAAACTTCCCCCCCCCCTATTCCTTTTTAAAAAGTTACATCCTTCCTCCCCCTATTTTTTTTCCCCCCACCCCCTTTTCCTTACCTCCACCCAAATTTCTCCCCCCCCTTTTTCCTAAAAAACTTTACCCCCCCCCCTATTTTATTAACAATACCTCCCCTCCCCCCCTAAAAAAAATTTTTAAAAAACCCCCCCCCCTTTCCTTAAAATTTAAACCCTTCTCCCCCCAAAACCCCTAAACACCCACCTTTCCTCCCCCCAATTTTCCCAAAACACCCCTTCCTCCCCCCCCTATTCCTAAAAACACACCTACCCCCACTATTTTTTTAAAACAATTCCCACCCCCTTTTCCCCCCAACCCACACTTTCCCCCCATTTTTAAAAACCCCTTTCCCCCCCCCCTTTTCCCCCCAAAAACTTTCCATCCCCCCCCTTTCCAATTAAACACACCTTCCCCCCCTCCCTTTTCCTAAAAAAAAAACCCTTTCCACCCCCACTATTCCAAAAAACATACCTTCCTCCCATTTAATTCCTCCCCACCCCCCTTTCCTTCCCCCCACTATTCCTAAAAACCCTTTTCCCCCCCCCACTATCCTAAAACCTTTACCTCCCCCCACATTCCTTTTTAAAAACCTACCCCTCCCCCTACTTATTTTCCCCCCCACACTTTCCTCCCCCCTTTTTATTAAACACCCTTTCCCCCCCCCACCTCCACACCCCTTTTTTTAAATTACCCCCTTTCCTTTTAATTTAACCCCCCCCCCCCCTTTTCCCTACCTCCCCCAAACTATTCCTATAAATAGGCCTTTTTTACCCCTTTCCCCCCCCCAATTTCCCCCCCAACACCCAATTTTACCTACCTCCCCTTTCCTTTTTAAATTTACATATTTTTCCCCCCCCTATACCCCCACCAACACCCAATTTCCATACCTCCCCTATGTGCCTTAGGTGGGTTTTTTAAGCTACCTTCCTCCCCCCCTTTCCCTTATCCTCCCCCAACCCCCACACTTTACCATACCCCCCCCTATGTCCTTTGTAGATTTAAAAGTCCCTCCTCCCCCCCCTTCACTTATCCCCCACCACCCCCCACATTTTACCAACCTCCCCCTTGGCCATGGGAAGTTACAGTCCCTTCCCTCCCCCTTCACTTTTCCCCCAACACCCCCCATTTTCCCATACCCCCTTGTGTTTATGTAAAGTTACAGCTCTTCCCCCCCCCCCATATTCCTCCCCAAACACCCCCCTTTTTTTCCTTTCCTCCCCTATGGCCTTATGTAGGAGTTACGTTTCCTTTTCCCCCCCCTCACTTACCCTCCCCAACCCCCAAATTTTTCCATACCTCCCAAAGGCCCTTTGTGAGTTACAGCCCTTCCCCCCCCATTTACCCCCCAACACCCCCCTTTACCTACTCCCACTATGGGGTTTTTGAAGTTACGCTTTTCCTCCCCTCATATTTCCCCCAAACACCCCACTTTCCCATCCCCCCCACATGTCCCTTATGTAAAAAGTTACAGTACCTTCCCCCCCCCTCACTTTACCCCCACCAACACCCCCACTTTCCTACCCACATGTGCCTTTGTAGAAGTTAAGTACCTTCCCCCCCCCTCCTTTTTCCCACCAACACCCACATTTTTACCATACCTCCCTTTTGTGCCTTTGTAGAAGTTACAGCTCCTTCCCCCCCCCCCACTTACCCTCCACCAAACCCACTTTCCTCCCTCCCACTTGGCTTAGAGAAGTTACAGCCCCTTTCCTCCCCCCCCCCTCACTATTTCCTCCACCAACACCCACACTTTCCCTCCCTCCCCTATGTCCCTTTTTGTGAAGTTACAGTCCTCCCCCCCCTTCACAATCCTCCCCAACACCACATTTCCCATACCCCCCCATGGGGCCCTTATTGGGGTTTAAAGTCCCTTCCTCCCCCACTTTATCCCCCACCAACCCCCACCCCTTTACCCCCTCCCCTATGTCCCTTATGTAAAAAGTTCCCGCACCTTTCCCCCCCCCCTTCACTATTCTCTCTCCTTTGCTCAAAGTTTTTTTTTGGTTTTATCAGATCCCATTTCCCTTTTTCCCTCTTTGGTTTTCTTATATTGTACTTTTATTTTTCATCATCTGACTTCACCGTTTATTTTTGGTCATTTCAAATCCTTTCCACCCAATTTTGCTACAAAAATTACTTTTATTTTTATTTATCTTTTCTGTTCATTATCATTTACTTCTTCTTTCACCCACTTTGTTATAAAACATTACAAAATGTCATTCTTTTGTTACTGCTGTCATTACTATTCTAAGTTATGCTTTAGTTAGTCATTCTTTTTAAAACCCAATCACCAGCTTTTGAGAAGTAATTTAGTTAGTTATAAATAATTAAAAAAAAATGAGTAAAAGAGAGAGTGGGGGAGAGAGGGAAAGAAGGAGAGAGGGGGAGAAAGAGAGAGAGGAGAGAAGAAAGAGAGAGAGTAGGGGTAGGGGCCCCCCCCCCCCCCCCCCCCCCCCCCCCCCCCCCATTTTTTTTTTACCCCCTCCCCTTTTCCCCCCACCCTACAGCATCAGCTGCCCCTTCCCACCCCGAAATATAGCCCATATATCCTCCACCAACCCCCACACTTTACCTACTCCCACTATGGCCCTTATGTAAAAGAAAAAAATATTTCCTTTCCCCCTCTCACTTTCTCCCCATTTTTTCTATTTTTTTGTTGTCTTTTTTACTCAAATACCTATCCACTTCCTGTTTTCTCGGTTTTTTTTTAAATTTAAAATTTCAATGACCTCCACCGAGTTTTCTTCCCCCTTCCCTCTCTCCTGTGCAATAATATGTCGTTTTGGGGGATGTAAGTGCAAGTATGTAAACCCCTCACCCTTTCCTTTTTCTTTTTTTTCCCCCAATAGGAATGCTTCCCCTTTAAAAACATTGAAAATTTCTATTCCTTTCCGGCCATTTTAGTATTAGTACGTACTACTTTTTATCTTTGTACATCATTTCTTCATCACCCAAATTGGTACTGTTTGCTTTCTAGTTTTGACCATATATTTCCTTTCCCCCAGTATTTTCAATAAGTTTACCTCATCTTATTACTCTGAAAAAATATTTTGGCATTATGTAATATATTCTCTCACTACCGTATCCTTGTTGCGTATACTGCATTATTTCTTCCCATTAGCTTATAATTCAGGTATATTAAACTAACCCTACCCCAGGAAAATGTGTACTAATAGTAGTAACACTTGCATGGGGTTTAGTATTAAGGGAAAAAAAAAGTGAGCTTTGTGTTATGTGTGTTTTGGAAAGGTCGTGGTCACCCCCCCCCCCCCCCCACCCCCCACCACTCTCCCTTTTTCCGCTCCAAAACACTGTAAGCCTTTCCCTTTGATTATCCCTGTCTTTTCCCCTGTTGTTAGCATTAGAAAAAAGTTTATGCCAAAACCTACCCATTTGCTCCTCCACCGAGTTTTCGGGCGAAAGTGCCTAGAATCGCATATTACTGTTCTCTAAAAGTAGACGTCAAAACCAAAAATCGATTATCTACAAACAAACATAGTGCGGGTTATCCTTTTTTAAATACTAATTACTAAACTTTTCAGTTTCAGTTTTGTTTAATCCTAGTTTTTCTGGTTTTTCAAAACATCATTTTCGCGAAAAAACATTCTTCAAGAGCTCTGTTTTTCTGTGAAAAAACACTACAGTCTTTAACTGTTCTCTAAAAGTCTTTTAAAACGGTTATTTTCTGACTTTAAAACCCACACATTTATCCTAGCATGCCTTCCCTGAAAGTAGTTTTGACAAAGTGTTTTCTTTTTAATATGTCCTTTCTGCCGAGATTCTATAAAAAAATAGTGTTGCTTTCCCCCTCAAATAGTCTAAAAAACTGTTCTAAACACTCCTCAGTTTATTGCTGGGATAAACAAATATATGTCATCTTTGCCATATAAATTCTACATGATTGCTTTTTTCCCATTTAAGTGTTTGGGCAGAAAAACCCCAAAATTGATTAAAAATTTTAAGTAAAAAAGGGAACGGAATATGCCCACTTACGCCACTTTCGCCCTACCCGTTTTTGGGGAAAATGCGTAGGTCGGCTATTCTGTTCTCTGACAAGTAACCAAAAAATAACGCCCTACAAAACAAAAATTCTGTGTAGGGTTATCCCTTTTCAAAATAATTTACTAAACTTTTTGATTTGTTTTTGTTTATCTATGTTTTCCTGGTCTTTTCAAAACTCATTTTTGCGCAAACATTCTTCAAATGAGTCTTTGTCTTTCATGTGAAATTTGATCAGTCTTTAACTGTTCTCTAAAGTCTTTTAAAACCGAGTTTATTTCTGACAAAAATCCACCACTTACCCAGCTTTTTTCCCCTGAAAGCTAGTTTTTGACAAAGTGTTTCTCTTTTTAACTATGCTTTTCTGCCAACGTCATCTTAAAAATAGGTCTGCGTTCCTTCAAACAGTTATAAAAAAAGTTTTTAAACACCACTCAGTTTATTGCTAGGATTAACTAATTTAAAGTCTCATTGTCCTATAAACTTCTATCATGATTGCTTTTTTCCATTTAAGTGTTGGGGAGAAAATCACAAAAATGTTAAAATTTAGCGTAAAACTGTTTGTAATGGTCGAGGCAAATATTGTTTTTCCCAACCCGTCTGTCCACAAATCAATGAACAATGAGGGGTTTTTGTTTTAAAGTTTAATGCTCCATGTTTTATAAAAGAACTTAAACTAATCCCGGGTTATTGTTTTTATAGCCCTTGTTAAAACTTGTTCAGTATAAAAAATCCTATAAGGTCTAAAAGGTAAGATTTAAACCAATTCAGTTCTGTAAGTTTTTTTTATTTAGACTAAAATTGATTTTGTTGCTTGGGGTTTGACCTTTTTAAAATCCTCGTCATTGTGAAAAATGACGAGGTAACTTTAAGTTTTCAACGTCTAGTTTTGCCCTAATTTTAATTCCTTTTAGAAGGGGCGTCACTAACGCCCCCAACCCCCTCCCTCCCCCTTTTTTTTAAGACAGAAAAATTTAAAAATTTTTTGTGAAGCATCTCCCAATTTCATTTGCGGATTTAATGTAATTTTTTTAGAAGCATCCTTTAAAACCGTTTCTCTTCTGTGGGGGTGTATGTTTTTTCCCAAGCTTTATTTCAATCTCTTTCGACTATTGTGTCGGGGTAAGACTTCGTTTTAAAAGGGCCCGGTTTAAAACTTTTCTGAAATTTTTTGATGGCTAAAATATGTAAATGGGCTTATGAATTCAAATTTTATGCCCCTTCTAAAAATTTGGTTCTAAGTGCCATTTGAGGTCAGGTTTCGAAATATTTTTTTAAATTTTATGGCCAAAATTATTTGCCTCAAAAATTGCGCAGTTTTTTGTTTGGAAACTTTTGCTGTGTAACCTTTTTCGTTTTAATCACCTCTTTAGTGTACTCAAACCCATACAAAGTGCCCATTCACGTTTTTGTTCAAATCCGAAGTCTGCAAGGTCTTTTAATTTTTAAGTTATACCCTTACAGGCGCTAATGTTAACTTGGTTCTTTGGCCCCCGCGACTTTTTTTTTAGAAGTATTTTTTTTTTTCCAAACAATGTGCAGGTATCCATTTCACGACTTTCCCTGTTTTGTCTTTGATTTTTATAATAAATGATCCGACCTCCCACAAACTAATCTTTTAAAGTAAATTAGGGAATTGTATAATTTCATAATCGAATATGCGCTTTCCCTGACGGAAGAGCTCTTAAACAGTTGAGGGCCTTCCTCTTAAGTTTTCATCAGTGCTTAGTTCGTCCAAATGAACATGAGTAATGTGTAATGCAAATCGGGGGGTTTTTTTCCTCATAAGTAGTTTTGTCGGCAAAATCTAAACTATGATGTCATCTGCAAAGCCTAAATTTTAGCTGCTTTTACATCAAAAAAGGGAATGGCTACTTCTTCTTAGGTTTGAATGTTAAACTTGTTTTTGATTTGTTGTTAAGTTTGGGTAAGTCAAAATTATCATTGCTTCTTTTAGCGAACAAACCCCTAATAACCATCAGGTATGGTTAAAACCCCGGGTAACACCCTTCCTTCTTTATTTAAATTTTAGGATGCATTTTTTTTTCTTGGATTCGTTATATTAAACCCGACTTTGTAAAAATTTCATGGGCGCGACCGTTTTTGGGGGGCCCGCAAAAGTTTCAATGCATTTCTAAAAACGAAAAAGGGCGGGTTTTTGGTGTTTTTTACAAAAATTTTTTTAAAAAAAATTAAAAATGAGTGCATTCAATATATGGCGCAAAATTTCGTTGGGCCGCACTACAATCTTAAAATATAGCAACTGTTTTCTTGACATTGCTGTGACCCCGATGCCCCCTTTTCTAAAAAATGAGTACTCCATTGAAGGGGCTATCTTAACCCCCATTGAAAACGGGAAATCCAGAAAGCGTGGTTTAGTCATCCCGGTTTCAGTTTTATCGAACCGTTAAAACTTGCTGTGTTTGTGCATCAACTGGGTGTGGAGTGGCGTATGTGATATTTAATAAAATGATCCTTTGGGGGGTCAGGTACAGATTTCATTTCTATTACACCTTTGACGTATTTTGACTGAATGCAAGCACCTTACCCAATGACAAATCGTTTAATCCCTTTTGCAACAGAAAAAGACATGAAGGTTTTGAACGGATCTGTAACGCATTCAATATTAACATCAAGAAAGACTTTTACGACAAACGTTGGATCTTATATCATGGCACTAGGCGTCATTTATTTTCAGGGCCACGAACAGAAAAGTATAAACTTTGACTGGCGTTCTCCTTTCAAAATTGTTCAGCCCTGGTCCATAGAGCAAGAGCATTAAAACAGCATGGCCAACAATTATATTAGAGCACTTCTAAGGGCTAACAGAGCGGGAATAGAGAACGAATAAACGACTCATATTTCGTACGTACGTTTGGTGTTTGCTCAGGTTCGCAAGCACAGGCAAGATCGAGCATAAACTGATCATGTCTACTGGCTGTGACGCACAAAAACAATACTTAGCAAATTTACGAGGACGCCATTTAATTCTACAGTTGATGTACCTTCAAGTATTCAAACGGTACAACATGTTTACAGATACGCAATGATCGGAAAGTTGACTTTGCTGTTGGCACGGTTTATACATGCTGCCTTCTGACCTCAGACTTCAGATAGGTCATAATACTATAATAATGGAAAGTCTTATAGAGGCAATGACACAGAAGGTTCGGGATAAAAAAACGACATAAATGCGGGGCATTAATATTACAAACATTTAAATGAACACCCCCGTTAAAGTCATCATCCGAAACGTCCAAACCAAAAGCCATTGAAGACTCAGCCAAAAGCTCGGCGGACTCTGTTCGCGATGACCATTGAATATGAAAAAGACAGCGCTTGTTCTGGATTAACTGGCCATAGGAATACTTGGGCCTTATCTTACTAAATAGTAAACAACTTTTACGAGAACTAATGTCCATTAGTGCTCGGCTATAAAAGCCAATACCTTTGCTTGCCAGTAGACAAAAACGGCCAGCTAACAATACCTCCTAAATATACGGTTAAAGAGTCTATAGCGTTTACTGGCTCATTTTTTAATAAACTCGCAAGATGTTTAGCTGTTTTTTTACCCATGCTTTATAGGTGGAGGCGATGGCGGCGACTGGCACTGAACTTTGCTCTCCACATGCCTGTTATAGCCATCACCAGTGTATTATGCAAATACTAAGGTGTTATAACGTTGCTTATGAGACTCCCTGCTCTCTAAACTATGTTCTTATTCGTTCTGCTAGCGTGTGTCTTCTATAAAATTTTCGGGATAGTTTCTCTTATTCTATTCACTTGAGTTCGTAATTGGTCTCGGTTAGTAGTTAGCACTTATAGTCTTTGCTGATCTTTCTCTGTTCTAGATCTTTTGTTTTGGGTTATTCTTTCTTTAATTCAGGCCCTAAAGTTGACGTCATCAGCCTCAACGAGTTTTTTCTTTTTCTCTTTTTTTTGCCCATCTAGTTCACCTAAGTTTTGCTAAATTGTTTTGTTATTTCGCCTTAGATGGTTCTTAAAAGTTACGCTCAAGGGGCTAATAATTCTCGCATAGGCAATGGGCGGAATCATTAATTGTTTTTAACCGATGTTTCTTTCTGACAAAAAGGTTTCTGCTTCTATTGTATATAATTAATTCGCCCTTGCTGATTGATTTAATTCTTTAAAGTTCCATGTTTTGCATTTTGGTTATCTGTTGGAGTTCTTGTAGTGTGTTTTGAAGTTGTGCACAACTGATCCTATCTAATTTTGGTCTAGCAATGCCAAGGCGATTTTGATCTTACACCCTGAGTCTATTTCTAAAAGAACCACGGCTCAAAAACTTTGTGGGGCGAGGTCCGGTCGGGTTTAGTGTAAGCCGAAAAACAAGATGCCCTTGATCGTTTTTACAGACAAATGACCATCTTTATTCAAAACATTTGGGTCGATAAATTCGGGAGGTTCTTGACCTTAAATTTTGTAAAATTGCTCGACCGTACTTTCTGTTGAATGTACGCTGCATTGAGAGCGTTGAGCGATGTGTGTTAAAGGGATCATTTCACTCATGTTCGTCTCAGGAATCAAATAACATCATAATCTTCTTCATCTTCAATTCTGCAATGTTTTTATATAATTAATTTTTCTTTTGCTTCATAAAATTGTCGCAAGCACATGGCTCGATTCTTACCCAGCATAGAAGACCTTGAAAGAACCCGTTGGCTTTGGGACGTGAAGGGAAATAAGGGACTATTACTGTTCCAAAATAATCCATCTACTATGGTATGCAGATCAAATACTTACTGTACAACTTCCAGGACCTAGGAGCAGATGACGTGATTGTGCCAGGCTCTGACGGTCTTACTTTCAATTTAGTACTCGATTCAACAACAGACCCAAAAGGACGTTGTACAGAATCTGGGGGGGCAATCGTAAGAAAATTTTATAAAACCTTGAGGGGCAAGAAATCTTTTCTTTACAACAATGAGACAGATTTTTAATATTCTGATTATGGCTAACGGGAATGAAAGGGCTGATTTTGCGTTTAAGGAATAGAAAATGAAGAAGCAAAAAACAAAGAATAGGGTGCCGCCCGATACTAAAGACGGCAAAAAAGTATGTGGCTGTAATTTTGCGTTTGGGAAATCGCTTTTCATTCCCTTTGATTTTGAGTTCGCATAAAAGCGCCACTGCGCCATACTTTTCAAGGAGGCATTTAAAAGACAGACTGTCTATGAACTACTTTTAACGAATACAACGTGTTATCAGATCACAGACACGAAGCAAAGTACAGCATTTTCTGACCATCTGTTAGAGTTTGACGTTGATAGCAACTCTAATTTAGCCAAGGCAGTTGCTCACAATATCAGTCAAATTAGCAATATATTACGAAAGAGTGATTCTTTCATACAACATATCTAGAAAGCAGGGCAGACACTCATAGGAATTTAGTTTTAGCGTCTCAGCAAGATCGCTTGCTTAAGGTATTTTATTGCTGTGTTGAAGCTGAAGAACCATTCAAAAGAGGAAGTTGAAAGTTTTTTAATCAAAATAACGAAAGTACCAATGTACGATTGAGGGCTGCCCTCAACAATCTATGCTTAGCGGGCTTAAACCTTATCTGCATTTTGATGATTAGAAAATAAGGAAAACTGTTTTGGAGGTGGGAGGTGTTGTAGAAATCACACAGTTGACCTTGTGGGCTAAAGATCTACCACCTTCACAGGTAAGACTTGATGGATTATTTACAAACAAAACGGTTTATGGGTTGCACCTAAGGTCAACGGAGGATAATCAGTTACATGGAAGCGGGAGAACTGTGAGAGACGTAATAAACATTCAAATTGATAAAGAAGAAGAAGCTGATAAACCGCTTAATGTACATTTGTTTTTAATATATGATGCGCAGCTGAATATTGAAAATAACAGATTAAAAGATATACAATACTAAATTATTTTTATTTTATAAAAAGCATGTCTGTTCAGGTTTATCCAAACGTGCCTACAGCGCCGCCAAAAGAAGAGATAGTAGAAACCCCTAACATAAAAACCTTCAGATTAACAACATTACACAAATGCAGCAAGTACTAGAGCAAGACCTTTCAAAATACAGCAAAACCAAACGAAGGTATTCTGCTGCCTTTAATGCTGTTACATATGTTAATACTGGAGCATCGACTATAAGTGCTCTATCAGCAGGAACGAGTGTTGGTCTCTTAGCAACAGGCATAGGCGCACCCGCAGCTTTACCTCTAGGAGGTTTGTCTTTAGCTCTCGGTCTGTGTTCATTAGCTGTAGGTGCTGCTAGCAAAAAATTAAAAACTAAACTCCAAAAGCACACAGCTATGGTTCAACTAATAACAGCTAAACTTAGTTCGTTTAAACTGACAATAAATAAAGCGCTTGTTGACTCAAACATCACGGATGAAGAATTTAATCGTTTACAGGCCGATTTTGATGACTACAAAAGACAAAAGTTTGATCTTCAAAGAAAGGCGAGGGCAAGTTTTTCTCAACAGCCAGACCCCGAGCAGATAAAAAGGAATGCTTAAAAAAAGTAAACGAGACATTAAACTCTGTTCTAAACAGCTCACATTAACAACACCAAAAGGTGTTTATACTTTAGTTTATGAGTCCAAGCGCAAAAAGACCGTCGATATTGATTCTGATTAAGCCGTTGTATTTTTTTTAATTTAAATAAATATGTTGGCTTAGAAAAGAAAGACAGCATGGCTAAGATATATGAAGGACAAGACGAATTTTTTGAAGGAATGCTCGAGAGAGAGCGTTTATCAAGAGCACTGAATGATATTGATTTAGAAGTCATTGACCCAACAAACGTACAGGCAAGTGTTGTTCATGCTATTTCTCAAGTTCCAGGTAAACTAACAATAGACCCGCCAGTTAAAGTAATGTTAGCTGTTTTAATCGACTATGTAACAATAATGAAGAAAATCTAGAAGTCTGGGTCTCGACTAAACAGCAGACTATTCTTTCTCATAATGACTTAACACCCGGTTGGGCAGACGAACTGCTTACACAGTTTGACGCTGCCGCTGAAGAAGCTAAAATGAGAGGCTCTGGTTGGTCAGAGGGCGAAGTCTTAGAGATTAGATTAAAACAGGCTAAGTATGCACCGATTGTAGGCAAGGCTTACATTCCGCTACCTCGGGAGTTGAGGTTTTAAAGAGAGCAGTTTTAAACATAAAAAATTCAGACAACAAATGTTTATGTGGTGCGTTCTTGCAAGGCTGCATCATGTCCGCGAACCACGCAGAGAGAGTGACTAACTATCGGCAATACACCAAAGATCTTAACTTCAATGGAATATCCTTTCCTGTTAGTGTAGACCAAATTGATCAGTTTGAAGAACAAAACAAACCAATAACTGTCAATATCTACACATGGGATGAGGAAACAAATCTACAGCCGATTAAAGTGTCCAAGAACAGTCCAACATTGGCGAGCCAGACAAAAATCATGTTGACTTACTACTAATGTTTTCACCAGCGGGGCTCCCACATTACACATTGATACGAACAATGAGTAAACTAATGCGCATACTTCAAAAGATGGGCACAAACAAGAATTCTGCAGAAATGTTTAACAAGAATGCCATTGTTCAAGCTGCGAGCGAACATAAAAACATTGGTAAAAGTTCTGAGACTGTAATACAGAACTAATTACGCCCCCACCTGGATCTAAAGTTAGTTTTAAGAACTGGAAAAAACTGCAACATTCTCCATACGTAGTTTACGCAGACTCGAATCACTCATTGTTCCTTATGAAGGGCCAGCGCCACAAAAACTTCAAAAAAAAACAGTCTTAATGAGTAATCATCAGATTTTGTTCATTTCCCTTTCATTTTGTTAGGCGGATGGCGCTCATTCAGAACCAGAATTATATAGAGGCCAAATGCGGCTAGAAGATTTTTACAGCGCATGCAGCAAGTGCGAAATGATTGTTCTAATAATCTGAATTTATCTGAAATCATAATGGCGCCTGAAGACCACAACAGTATGACTCAGCCACTCACTGTTGGATTTGTGGTTTAGGCCTCTCATCAGACGCAGCGAACCCAAACCAGTAAGAGACCATGATCACATTAGGGGAAAAGTTCAGAGGAGCTGCGCACAACAAATGCAATCTTCAACTAAAGTTTGACCTAAGACATGGAAGCTGCCCATCTTCTTTCATAACTTGCGAGGTTAGACTCTCATCTTATATTGCAAGCAGTAACCAACGCCTTCAGGGTAGCATGATTGCACAGTCATCAGAAAAGTACATGTGCTTTAATCTAAATAACATGTCTTTTATGACTCTATGCAAACACATGATGGGTTCATTAGGAGTCACTGGCTATGTCCTTAAAGGCCTGCCCCAATAACAGAAGAATATTTTGACTAACTCTTGTTAGAAAGGGGTTTACCCTTATGAGTATATGAAAAAGTTTGGGGAAAAGGTTTGATGAAGATACACTTCCACCTAAAGGCGCGTTCTTTTCTAGTCTTAGAGGAAGGACATCAGTGATTCGATTACCAGCATGCTCAAGTGCGTGGCAGAGATAGAGTGTAAAACATGGAGACTATCATGACTCATTTCTTGATGGCTGATACTGTTTGTTGGCGGACGTCTTTGAAAATTTTCAGAAAGACCTGCATGAAACATTACAGCCTGGATCCCCCGCATTATTTTCTGCGCCTGGGATGGTTGGGATGCTTTCTTAAAGTTTACTAGAGTACAAATTGATTTATTGTCGGATTTACCAATGATTCAGATGATTGAAAAAAGGGGGTTGCGTGGAGGAATTAGTATGGCGTCGATCATTACTGTAAAGCAAACAACAAATACTTGGACGACTTTTGATCCGAGTAAAAGGTCTAACTATCTTATGTATTTAGATGCAAAAAAATCTGTTGGTTTGGGGTATGGCGCAATCACTTCCATTACGTAACTTTAAAATGTACACACAGGTTCAAAAAATATTCAAAAGCATTAAAGTGGTTGGGCAGTTTAAAAGCCAAACAGCAGCGTGGTTTCATTCTAGAAGTTGACTTAGAATATCCTCATGAAACTCCATGACCGAATAATGACATCCTTTAGCAGCAGAAAAATCCCAAAAATGGATCCAAGAGAACCCCCTAAAATTGTGCCTAATTTTTCGAGGCAAAAAAAATTATGTCTGTCATTACAGACTTCTACAATTTTATTTAAGACTTTGGGTTTTAAAGTTAACAGCTGTCCATCGTATAATTGCTTTCGATCAAGAACAGTTCATGAAACCATACATCATGAAAAACACTGGGTCTTAGAACCAAATCCACAGATGCTTCAGAAAAAGACTTTTTCAAGTTGATGAACAACAGCTGTTTTGGAAAGACTATGGAGAATCCCACAAACGCAAAGATGTTAGATTGGTCCCCCAAAGAGAACGAAGCAATTAAGCTGACTTCAAAACCTAATTTAAATCAGACTTTAGAAGATTTCTTTGATCAGCTTTTTGGCATAATGATGAAAAAAAGAAAGTCAAATTAGACAAACCTGTATTTATTGGGTTTACTGTTTTAGAATTATCAAGCTTTTGATGTTAGAGTTTCTTTATGACTACTTTAAGCCCTCGTATCCAGAGTCCAGGTACTTTAACAGATACAGACAGTTTTGTTATAGATATTCATACTGAAGACACTATAAAGACATGGAAACCGAAGTAGCTAAAGGGCATGCGGGTGGTACGACACATCTGATTCCCCTAAAGATTCGCCTTTACATTCAATTACTAACAAGAAGGTTTTAGGAAAGATGAAGGAGGGAATTATCTGGAAAGGCGATCAAGGAGTATGTGGGGTTAAGATCGAAAATGTACAGTATTTCGACCCAGGGAGAAATCATTAAGAAAGCAAAAGGAAATCTCGCAGCGTTGTGCAGTCAAACATATCGCATGACAACTACAAAGAAGCATTGTTTGGCAATAAGACTTTTCATCATGAAAAACGAAACTACGATCTAATCTACATGAGATCAACACAACTGTTTGTAACAAAGAAGTCATTAGATAGAACAAACACAAAACGGGTGTTTTTTAAATCCAGAGTTTTCATATGCAATCGGGCACTGGAGGGCCGCATAAACAGGGGGTTTTATATTTTTCATCAACTTTTATTATAAGATAAATTTCATAGCTTCATCCAATTCTTTTAAATCTTTCTCATGTTTGCTTGACGAGTTCGAATTTTTTTTATTATTTCAAGATATTCTTTTTCCCAATTGGGGGTTTGAGTTGTAGGTGATCTGGATGATTTAGCATGCATTTATTAATCTCGAAAATGTTTTCCTTAATAGCATTTACACGCATGAAAAGATTCCCGTATCATTTTCATGGTCCTTCCTTTACCATTCTTGTTTCGTTCTGCGCTTCCTTCTGGCCTTCCATTTAAACCAAAATAAGTTTACGTAAATTAATTAAAGCGGAAATGTGTCTAGCGGAATTATCTGCAGTTCTTCTTTTAAAAAGATCTTTGAGGAGCTGGTTGTTTTGTTGTGTCGTTTTTCGTAAATAATACACGGGCGGATTTCATCTTTACAATTCTTTTTATTTCATATGGATCAACACTCCAAATGGATCTGTTGCCCGATGCGAGTGTCCCCTTCTGCTTCCCCGGTAAATAAAGGTACCTTACTTTCAAACCCAAACGGTAATAGTTTGCTGGGTGTACTGGAGTCTTCACAACATTTATTGTTTTTCTTTTGATTGCTTGTACTGGTTTTAGCCCTTTAAATTCTTCATTATTCATTGCGCGCAAAACTGAGGGCAGTCTTCTAACCCATTCTGTGTTGCGAGAATTGTCAATAAGCTCTCTGGGTTTATACTGGTAGGAGAAAAGTCTTTCGGCTAACTGTTTGTTAAAGTTTTCAACTAAAACCTGTGATCTGTGAACTCCCGGAATGCCTCTTCTAATAGTAACTCTGTGTTTAACAATAATTGATTCACTTGACCTTTAAATTCTTTTCCATCATCAACTTGAATCATGCGAGGGTAAGTTAGTGGACCTCGTTGGTATATCAGTTTTTTATAGCAACGCAACAGCAGAAGCACTCTTTTGTGTTAATGGTTCAGCATCTTTATATCTTGAAGCTATGTCAATGACGTAAGTGCGTACTTAATCTTTTTCGTCTAATCCTATCAGAGGGTAAATATAGAAGATCCATTTGATGGTGTCGTTTGGAGTTGTAATGACAAAGTGTGGTTCTGTATTCGTCTAGGCGCTGGTAAATAAATTTGCCAAATCGCTTGTTTAGATAACCATTCTTTTGCTGTTTGGGTTTCCCGACTCCAGCTGCTTGGCTTAGCTTTTTTAATTTCTGTTATTCCCTTCCAATATCCTTTTGGGGGAAAAATAGATTTTGTTCTTTTTTACTCAGCCAATATTATGTGCAACAAAAAACACAACGGTCATACCAACGACAATAAACCGATTTCTTGCATCTTTTGTTTTTTTGATGGTTGATAAAAGTCACTGAAATTTTTGGGGGGGGCAATGTCTCGATTGGTTTGCCTGTTACAAGATAATATTGTTTTATTCTTGATCAACATTTTTAAATGTGTAAGCTGCATGCCCCTGTCTTTTCGTGTTTTCATTAATAAAATCTAACTGCTCAAGTCTCTGCTTTTCATAGGCGTCTTGTGCGCTGCTAGTTGCTCCCTAGCTTTGTTATGTTTTTTTTCTCTCGCTGTCATTCCCTTTACTAAATCGAAATTACTTCCGCAAAAACAAGCGCATTCACACAGCGCCGCCATCATATTCGAGGAGGCCATTTTTATAAATGTATTTTTTTTCTTACATATTTAATGTTGGAATTATTTTTGCTTGCAGAAAATCTTTCGTGAAAACCGAAGCTGCAATGATAGCAATTAGTTTTTGCGAACCCTCAAAGTCTTTTTTTGCCAAGATGCGGGTTTAAATTTTCTTAACAATTTTTACCAAGCTTTGAGTTCCTACACTTAGGCCCCAAAAACAGCAAAAGGGGGTATACAAGGTTAAAAAACATTTTTTCGGTGCTCTTTTTTATAAAATAAAATAATAATATAAAAAACATGAACAGTGATGATCCCTACGCTACAAAGGCACCAAAACCCTTCCCCTGAACTTGAATGCCCAAAGCATGAAAAACTATTATCCAAAAAAAGGAGAGGCTGTATTCTTTGGCAGCATGTGGAAAAAAAAACATTTCCTCGGAATGAATTCAGCAAAAACAGTTTCAACAGATGTCTACACAGACATTAAAAGTATCATAACGGGTTGAAGCGCAGCTGGGGTCAGAAGGGTTTAAAAGTGGGGGCAAAGGGTTCTTAGTTTGTACACTAAACGTCAGAGATTTGCCCCATTGATTTGAACAAATTTACGTATGTTTAAAACGCAGATCCATTTTAACAAAGTCATTAGAGTCTCTAGGATTGATCTATACTACATTTTTGGAACATTGTTATCGCCATTAATCAGGGAAATAATTTTTAATCATATAGATTTTGTTTCCCTTCAAAATGAACGAGCGGGGAAAATCAGCAGAATAAAAAAACTGAACCCAGGTGGAGAAAAAACCAAGCCAAAAATCACAGAAAACGCAAATCAGGGGGAACCTTTTAAAAAATCCTGGGCGTGTTGAAGCAGGAAAAAAAATTAGCAGAGTGGAAAGACAAAAAAAATTTAATGTTACAGAATATCCATCATAAAAACATAACCCGCCAGCGCCAGAACAAGTTGATTTCAATCCCGCTATAAAAAACTCCTTTGGGAACAAGGGCCCCAAAGTCTTCAGGGAATGTTGAACTTAAAACTGTTGCCTTTTTTTGGCCCCATTGCTGCTGTTGGGGGCAGTTTTACGGCTAAAAAAAATACACAAGGGAAACCCGAAAAAAAAGAAATAAAAAAAAACTGACCCCACTAAATGCAGAAAAAGACACCAGCACGCCAAAACCGCCATAACAAAGCACATTTTGATCCTTTAAAATGGAAAAAATTTTAAGAATTTAAAATTTTTAAATTTTTTTATAAAATAGATCATGGCGAAATTTAAAAATGTTGAAGTCAATAAAAAAGCCTGGGTTAAAAAAGACTTTTTCCTAGACCCAAATTAAAACAATGCGGTTGTTCGGATGTAAGCCCTTCTTAAGATCAGCGAAAACGCGGGAAAAGACATCCCACGATGAGGGCTTTTTTTTGAGGGTTGTTACATATTGACACTAAATTTTTAAGATAAAAACATTGTATTTTTTTGATTTTTTAAAAAAACAAATAAGAATTTGGGTTGTATTTAAAAGATGATTTAATCAAGAATTATCAAAAACTTGATCAAAAACTTTTTAAGAACTTAATTAGAACTTGATCAAGAATTATTAAAAAATTGGCTGTGGGCGGGTGGGGGGGGTGAGTGGTGGGTGGGGGGAGGGGGTAGGGGGTTGCATGGGGGGGTTGGGCAAAACAACCAACAAACACAAACACCCCCAAAGCATCCAGGGGGGGGGGGCGGGGGACGGCGTGCTGGGGTGGGCCAAAAACACACAAACCCAACAAAAACAAGAAGTGGAACTACCGGGGCTGTGTCCCGCGGGCAACCCCCAAACAACCCCCAATGTACAAGGGTCTTTGGGGGTGTTTGCCCCTGGCTTTTTCTGGGCGCCGGCTTTGTAGTCAAGCGATCACATAGGGTCGTTTGACCTAGTTTTTCCACCGACTTTGCAGGGGCTGACTCATTGGGGGCAAGCATCACAAGGGGGTTTTTTGGCCTAGTTTTCTTGCTCCTCTTTTCTAACCAGGGTTGCAACTGGGGGCAAAGTTACAGCATTAATGCTGTAGCCCAACTTTTTTGGCACTCTAATCGCCCGTAGTAGTACATCCCCATTTTATATTTTTAAACATTATATGAAGATAGTGCTAGCCAAACTATCCTCTCCTCTGGTAGATGTACTAAGGGCGCCCAACCCATCTGTTTTTTGCCAAAAATTCGAAAAACGCCTTTCAGTTGCTAAGGGCAAAAACTTGAAGGCGAAAGAACTGGTTAAATTTTAAAAGTAGAAAAGTAGCCCATTTAATACAAGATCAGCTTGCCACATAAAAACTGAATCTGTATTTTAAAAATCAATCAAGTCGAACAAACTGGGAACATTTTTTCTTTGGGAGTAAAAGCAAAAAATTTTTAAAAATGTTTTTTAGCATCGAAATCAGTCGTGTTTCCTCCGCCATGTTTTTTAAACATGGGTTTTCGTCTCAACCCGCCCCAACAATCAACGCTGATGGGTTTGTTTTGCTTCGGCCACTTTCAACAATGCGGCCCCTTTTAAAAAATAAGGAACCATCTCACAAAAGTCAAACACATTTTAAAAAGCTACATCTTGTTTTATTTTCCTTTAAACCAACAAACCTTTTTAAAATAGTCGTTCATTTCCAAAACAGTTAGTTTACTTTTTCGTTTTTTTAAAAAAAATCCTCCGTTTTACAAAATGCTTCGCCCAATTCTTTCCAAAAAAATACTCTAAAAGCATTTTAAAATAAAAATTTTGGCCTCGAAAAAAACCTGTTTTCATAACGTTTTAGGGGCCCTTTTAAAATAACACAATTAAAAAAACAGTGGCCACAACAGAGCGCTTCGAAACACAGCCTTTTTTCAATAGTCCCAGCAACAATGGAAACCCGGTCGTGTCATGACGCCCCATGCGGTGCTCGCCCGGGGAAACCGAATTTCTGAGGCAAGTGTTGCCCAAACCCGGCCGAGTGTGCTTCGTTTCAAAACCAGGCTAGGGGGTTGCAAAAAATGCCGCAAACCGTAAATTAATGATCGGGTTTTGCCCCCTGTCTGCCTGTCTGTGCAAAGTTGGGAGGCGAAAATTTTCAGAAGAAGTGTGGCGGATTTTATGCATTAATTGAGAGAGAAAAAAAGAGAAAGAGTGGGCGTGTGTGTGTGTGTGTGTGTGTTTGGGGGACGTATTTGTGAAACGCAGACACGTATTTTATAGCCCGGTGGCAAGGGTTTCTTGCTACCTATGGCGGGCCCAAATTACAGGTCATAGGGTCCCTCCAGGGGTTCAGGGGGGGGGGGGGGGGGGGGGGGTTGGGGGGGGGGGGGGGGGGGGGGGGGGGGGGGGGGGGGGGGGGGGGGGGGGGGGGGGGGGGGGGGGGGGGGGGGGGGGGGGGGGGGGGGGGGGGGGGGGGGGGGGGGGGGGGGGGGGGGGGGGGGGGGGGGGGGGGGGGGGGGGGGGGGGGGGGGGGGGGGGGGGGGGGGGGGGGGGGGGGGGGGGGGGGGGGGGGGGGGGGGGGGGGGGGGGGGGGGGGGAATTGAGAGAGAAAGAAAGAGAAAGGTGTGCGTGTGTTGTGTGGTGTGTGTTGCGACGTATTTTGTGAAACGCAGAACACGTATGTCTATAGCTCCGTGTGGCGAAGGATTGCTTGCTACCTTATGGCGCCATAATTACAGGTCATAGGATCCGTCCAGGGCCACGTTACATGGTACTGCCTGCCACAAACCCCAAGCCCTCTAATTAGGGGTGTTCGTGCAGTGTCTCAGCCAAGTTTTAGTTTGGTGACTGCCTCCGCAAAAATGATAGTATTGAAAATGACTGTATGCGCGAAAATGATTAAGAAAACATAGTTTGAAGTCTTACTTGTCAGAGAACGGGAAATACCAATCCTGGGTTACTTTCGCCCGAAAAGCTTGAGGGCGGAAGTGGCCCAGGATTGGTATTTCCCCGTTCTCTCGCTCTCAGTTAGAGACATAATAAGGTAACTAGTAAGCTAGAATTTTTCAGTAAAGACACCAAAGCTTTGGTGATATACAGGTGAAACCAAGGACCTAAATAATATGTATATCTAACACATTGATTAACAGCGTGTTTTCAGACTGAAGCAAAGAAGACATGGCAAGCAGCGTGAGTAAAGACATGGACTGGATCCTGTGCATCTTTTGCCAGAAGGACACGACAGAAAAGCTGATAAATCCCATCGAAGAAAGCTGCAGCACAGCA
>CM031602.1:7875860-7895860 GCA_018398815.1 Conus ventricosus
ATACTGGCCAACATTATTTGCCTCTAGATTGCGCAGTTGTTCTAGTTTAGGAAACTTTTTGCTGTCACCAACCTCTTTGCGTTTATAATCACCATCTTTAGTGTACTCAAAACCATACAAAGCGCCTATCTCACCGTTCTGTTCAAAGTCCGCAACGTCTGCAAGGTCTTTTAATTCTAAAGTTATACACCTTACAGGCGCTAATGTAACTCCTGATTCTTCTGGCCCACGCGACATTTTTAGTACAGTTTATTATTTTATTTCCAAAACAATGTGCAGGTTATCACATTTACGACTTTCCCCATTTTGTCTTTGATTTTTATATTAAATGATCTGGCCTCCCACAAACTAATCTTTTAAACTGTAAATTAGGGAATTGTTATAATTTCATAATCGCAATATGCAGCTTTCCCTGATGGCAGAGCTCTTAGAACAGTAGAGGGCCTTCCATCATATAAGTTTTCATCAGTGCTTAGCTCATCCAAATGAACATAGAGTAATGAATGTAATGCAAGATCGAGCGGATTTTCTCCCTCATAAGTAGTTTTGTCTGGCGCAACTCTAAAACTATGAATGTCCCGATTGTCAGTTGCAAAGCCTAACATTTTAGCTAGCTCTCCATCAAAATAGTAACCTACTTCTTCTTTTCAGGTTTGAATGTCAACATTGTTGTCAAATTTGCATTGTTAAGTTGAGAGCAATGTCGAAGTTACTCATTGCTTCTTTTAGCGAGCAAAACCCGTAATAACCATCAGGTATGGTTAACTGGCTAACTAATGTCCTCTATTATTAACTTTTTTAATCTTATTATTCTCCTTGGCTTTGCTTATATTAAACCATACGACTTTGTAGAATATTTCATGGAGCGCGACCGTTCTGGTTCCGCATTCGTTATTAATAGCATGTTCTAAAAACGAAGGGCGGTTTGAGTTGTATTGTTACAAACATTTTTTAAAACAAATTAAAAATGAGTGCATTCAAATATACTGATGCAAAATATTCTGTTGGGCCGCACTACAATCTTAAAAATATAACAACTGACACCTTGACATTTCTGTGACCCAGACTGACACCTTTCATAAAAAGGTAAGTACTCCATTAAGCAGATATCTAACCCCCCTATTAAAAAAGACTACATCGCAAAAGTGTGGTTTAGTCATCCGATGCAGTTTTATCAGAACCAGTTAAACTTTGCTGTGTTTTGTGCATCAACTGGGTGTGGAGTGTCGTATGCTGATCACTTAAATCATCCTAATCTTTGGTTAGGTCAGTGTACAGATTTCATTTCTATTACACCTTCAGACGTATTTTGACTGAACTGCAAGCGCCATTACAAATGACAAACCGTTTAATCCATTTAGCAACCGAATAGACATGAAGGCTTTTGAAAGAATCTGTAACGAATTCAATATTAACATCAAGACAGACTTTAGACAAAAAGTCTGATCTTAATCATGGCTTAGGCACCCCTTATTATTGGGGCGTGCACAGAAAGTATAAGTATGACTGGAATCCTCCTTACACATCTTTCTCTTCAGGCACAACTGTTCACCTCGGGTCCATAGAGCAAGAGCATAAAACAGCATGGACAACATTTATCTTAGACACTTCTAAGGGCCTAACTAGAGCGGGAATAGAACGAATAAACGACTCTGCTCGCACTTACGTTTGGTGTTTGCTAGGTTCACAAGCACAGACAAGATCGAACATAACAGATCCTTCTACTGGCTTTGACGCACAAAAACAATACTTAGCAAATTTAGAGGACGCCATTAATTCTACAGTTGATTTACCTTCAAGCATTCAAAGGTACCAACATGTTTTACAATACGCAAGATCGAAAGTAGACTTTGCTGTTGGCACTGGTTTATAACATGCTGCCTTCTGACCTCAGACTCCAGATAGGTACAATAATAAACTATAATAATGAAATTCTTATAGCAGGCAATGAACAGAAGGTTGGGAAAAAAGACATAAATTCTGAGCCAGTAATATTACAAACAATAAAAGAACACCCAAGATTAAGTCATCCAATCCCCGAAGCCCCAAACCCCAAGTATTGAAACTCAGCAAAGCTCGCAGATCTGTTCCGATGCCCCCTGAATATGAAAAGGACAGCGCTGTTCTTGGTTTAATGGATAGGATTATTTGGGTTTTATCTTACTAAATTAGTCCCCAAATTACAAAAAAAACAAAATGTCCTTAAGGCTCGGCCATAAAGCCAATTTTCTTTGCTTGCCAGTAGAAAAAACCCAGCTGACAATCTCCCAATTTTCTGGTAAAGCGTCTATAGCTTTCTGGCTATTTTTTTTAGCCGCAAGATGATCAGCTGTTTTTTACCCAAATTTTTATAGGCGGCGATGGGGCGATGGTGGGGGGGGTAATGAACTTTGTCACCGCCGCCTGAAATAGAAAAACCCAGTGTACTTTTGAAAATCCAAGGCCCGTTATAACGTTTTGCTAATGTGACTCCCTGCTCTCAAACATGTTCTTTTTCGTTCTGTAGCTTGTGTTTCTATAAATTTTTTCGATTTTTTTCTCTTATTCTATTCATTGATTTCGTAAGGGTTTTCCGGTTGTAGTTGCACTTCTAGCTTGTGATCTTTTTGTTCAAGATCTTTTAGTCTTTGTTTTTTTCTTTCTTTAATATCACCCCTAATTTTGGCGTCGTCCCCCCAAAAGAGTTTTTTTTTTTCTCTTTTTTATGCTATCTTTTATAGTTTGCTAAATTGTTTGTTAATTCGCCTTTGTGGTTCTTAAGCAGATCAAGGGCCGTTATTCTGCATGGGTAGCGGCGAGTCGTGTATGTCTTTAACGCTGTTTTTCGGAAAAAACTGGATTGCTTCTATTACATTTATTTTCACCTGCTGATTGATTTAATTTTTTAAATTCCCTGTTTTGCATTGGTTATCTGTGGGGGGTTCTTGCAGTGTGTTTTAAGTTTAGAAATGCCCCCGCCCTTTTTTGGCCAACGACCCGGGATTTTTTTTCTTTCACACTGGTCTTTGTAATTGTACTCTTGGTAAAAAATTTGAGGGGGGTTTGTTGTAAACGAACAAGTTGCCTTTATCGTTTTTTAAGGCAAATGATATCTTTTAATTTAAATCATTTGGGTCTATAAATTCGGGGGTTTTTTGGCCTAAACTTCGTAAAATGATTTAACCTACTTTTGTTAATTTTCCCATTGAGAGCTTGAGCGATGTGTGTCAAAGGGTCTTTTCACTATGGCTCTCCAGGTCAAAAAAAATCCATAATCTTTTTCATCTTCAATTTTGCCTGTTTTTAAATAAATTATTTTTATTTTTTTCTTTTAAAAAAGTCGCAAGCCATGGCCGATTTTTAAACCCCCCCCTAGAAGATGAAAGAACCCCTTTTGGCGTGAAGGGGAAAAAAACGGACTTTACTGTCCAAATAACCCTCTATATTGATGCAGATAAATTCTTTTGTCAAATTTCAGACCTAGGAGCGATGACGTGATTGGGGCCGGGCCCCGCCGGTCTTACTTTAAAATAGTATCGATTCAACAACAGACCCAAAAAGGACGTTGTCAGAAACTGGGGGGGCAACGTTAAGAAAATTTTCTTTAAAACTTGAGGGGCAAGAAATATTTTTTTTTACCAATGCAAAATATTTTTAACCTATTCGATCATGGGTAACTGGGGAAAGAAAGGCTGACTTTGGTTTCAAAGGAAAAAGAAAATGAAGAAACCCTAAAAAATAGATGGTGCCGCAGATTTTAAAGACGGCAAAAAGATGTGGTGTAAATTTTGGTTTGGAAATGTTTTCCATTCCCTTAGATTTTGAGTTGTTAAAAAAGCATGGCCTACTTTCAAGGAGCTTAAAAAACAGATTGCATATGAATAAATTTTAATGGGTACAAAGGGGTTTTCAAAAAAATCAGACCGAAGCAAGTACAGTTTTTGACATCTCGTTAGGTTTGACGTTTTTAGACCCCTAATTTTTGCAAAAGGGTGATTTTAAAAACAATACGTCAAAAATTTGAATTATTACGAAAGAGTGATTATCATACAAAATATCCCAGAAGAGGGCAGAAAATATATGGAATTTTTGTTTTAGCGTCTAGCAAGATCGCTTAAAGGTAAATTTTTGCTGTGTGAAAATGAAGAAACCCTTCAAAAGGGAAGTGAAAAGTTTTTTATCCCAAAAATAACGAAAATACAATGTTCGATTGAGGGGAGTCCCAACCATTCTTGCTGCGGGCTTAAAAACCCTTTTCAGCATTTTGATGAAATAAAAAAAATGTTTGGAGGTGGGAGGTGTAGAAATCAACAGTTGACCTTGTGTCTAAAGATCTACACCTTCACAGTGTAAGACTTGATGATTATTTAACAACAAAATACGGTTTATGGATTGACCTAAGGTCAACGGAGGATAATCAGTTACATGGAAGCGGGAGAAAACTGTGAGAGACGTAATAAACATTCAAATTGATAAAGAAGAAGAAGCCGATAAACCACTTAATGTACATTTGTTTTTAATATATGATGCGCAGCTGAATATTGAAAATAACAGATTAAAAGATATACAATACTAAATTATTTTTATTTTATAAAAAGCATGTCTGTTCAGGTTTATCCAAACGTGCCTACAGCGCCGCCAAAAGAAGAGATAGTAGAAACCCCTAACATAAAAACCTTCAGATTAACCAACATTACACAAATGCAGCAAGTACTAGAGCAAGACCTTTCAAAATACAGCAAAACCAAACGAAGGTATTCTGCTGCCTTTAATGCTGTTACATATGTTAATACTGGAGCATCGACTATAAGTGCTCATCAGAGGAAGAGTGTTGGTCTCTTAGCACAGGGATAGGCGACACCCGCAGCTTTACCTTAGGAGGTTTGTCTTTAGCTCTCGGTCTGTGTTCATTAGCTGTAGGTGTGCTAGCAAAAAAATTAAAAACTAACTCAAAAGACACAGCTTATGGTTCAACTAAAACAGCTAAACTTAGTTCGTACAATCTGACAAATAAATAATGCACTAGCTGACTCAAACACCACGGATGAAGATGTAATGTTTACAGGCCGATTTTGATGACTACAAAGAATAAAGTTTGTTCTTCCAAGAAGGCGAGGAAAGTTTTTCTCAACAGCCAGGGCCGAGCAGATTAAAAAAGGAATGATTCAAAAAAAAAGTAAACGAGACATTCAAACTCTTTGTCTAAACAGTCCATTAAACAAACGCCAAAGGGCGTTCGTTTATACTTTAGTTTATGAGTCCAAGCGCAAAAAAGACCGTTGATAATTCAATTTGATTAATTATTTTTTTTTAATTTAAATAATTAGTTGGCTTAGAAAAGAAAAGACAGCAATGGCTAAAGATATAGGTAGGACATGACGAATTTTTTGAAGGAATGCTGAGAGGAGCGTTTATCAAGAGCATTGAATGCCTATTGATTTAGAAGTCATTGAACCCTTCAAACGTACAGGCAAAGGTGTTTCATGGCTATTTCTCAAGTTCAGGCAAACTAACAATAGACCCGCAGTTAAAGTAATGTTAGCGTTTTTATTCGACTATGTAAACAATAAATGATGAAAATATAGAAGTCTGGGTCTCAACTAAACAGTGATATTCTTTCTCATAAACGGACGTAAAACCGGCGGTTGGGCGCCGAACTGTTACACGTTTGGACCGCTGCCGCTTGAAGAAGCTAAAAATGAGAGGCTCTGGTTGGTCAGAGGGCGAGAAGTCTTAGAGATTAGATTAAAAACAGGCTAGTATGCACCGATTGTAGGCAAGGCTTACCATTCCGGCTACCTCCGGGAGTTGGGTTTTAAAAGAGAGCAGTTTTAAACATAAAAAACTTAGCAACAATTGTTTCATGTGGTTGCGTTCTTGCAAGGCTGCCTCATGTCCGCGAACACGCAGAAAGAGTGACTCTTTCGGCAATACGCCCAAAGATCTTAACTCTAATGGAATATCCTTTCCTGTTAAGTGTTAGACAAATGATCAGTTTGAAGAACAAAACAACCCAATAACTGTTACTGTATACACATGGTGAGGGGAAACCAATTTGGTGTCCAATTAAATTGTCCTAGAAAGTCAACCAATAGGCGAACCAGCCAAAACAGTCATGTGGATTTATCCTAATGTTTTCGCAGCAGGGCTGCCATTACACATTGTGATTACGCACAATGAGCAGAATTATTAGCGCATAGCTTCAAAAGATGAACATAAACAAGATTCTGTAGAAAATGTTTAACAAGAATTCCAACGCTCAAGCGCGCTTGAACATATATAAAATTGTAAAAGTTCTCGTAGACTGTAAGAAGAACTAACTACGCCCCGCCAGGATCTAAAGTTAGTTTTTAAGAAACTGGAAACGGCTGCAAAATACTATACGTAGTTTACGCAGACCTTCGAGTCGCTTATTGTTCCTTATGAAGGGCCACACCACAAAAACTTCGAAAAAAACAGTCTAATGAGTTTCATCAGATTTGTTCATTTGCCCTTCATTATTGTTAGTCGGATGGAGTTTTTTCAGAGCCTGAATTATATAGAGGTCCAGATGCTGCAGAAATTCTTAAGCAGCAGCAATTCATGTGCGTAAACGCCTGTTTCTAAGAATCTAAACTTTATCTGAACAATCATAATGCGCATCCTGAGACCAACAACAGTATGGACTCACCACGCATTGTTGGATTTTGCGGTTTTAGAGCTACGCCCAAGGTGTAAACAACAGTAAGAGACCATGATCACATGAGTGGGAAGTTTGAGGTGCAGCGCACAGTATATGCAATCTTCAACTAAAGTTTGATCCAATGACATGAAGCTGCCTGTATTCTTTACACTTGCGAGGTTATGACTCTCAACTTAATAATGCATAGCAGTAACAAGCGCCTCAGGGTGCATGCATTGCACCAGTCATCAGAAAGTTACATGGTGTTTCACTTTAAATTAACATGTCTTTCTAGAATCTATGCAACAATGATGGGCTAATTAGAGGCACTGGCTATGTCCTTAAAAGTCCTGCCCAATAACGGAAAAATATTTTGACTAACTCTTGTTAGAAAGGGTGTATACCTTATGAATACATGAACAGTTGGGAAAGGTTTGACGAAGATAACTTCCGCTAAAGGCGCGCGCGTTCTTTTTTGGTCTTAGGAGGAAAGGACATCAGCGACTCCGAATTATCCAGCTTGCTCAAGATGCTTGGCAAAGTTAGATTGTAAAAACGATGGGAGAACTATCATGTCTCCTATTTAATGGCAGCATGTATGTTTGTTGGCGGACGTCTTTGGAAATTATAGATAGACCTGCATGAAAAATTATAGCTGGATCCGGCAGTACATTTCTGCGCCTGGGATGAGCTCGCGGACGCTTTCTTAAAGTTTACAGGATTAAGATTATTTATTGTCTGACCTACAATGATTCAGATGATTGAAAAACGGATTGCGATGGAGGATAAGGAATTAGTATGGCGTCGCATCATTACTGTAAAGAAACACAAATCTTGGACGACTATGATACGATGGTAAAGGGTCTAACTATCTTCTGCTATTTAGATGCACACAATCTGTATGGATGGGCAATGGCGCAATCACTTAATACGCAACTTTAAATGTACAAAGGTACAAATAATATCAAAAGGCATTAAAGTGGTTGGGCAGTTTAACGCATGATCAAACAGCGCGGTTTCATTCTAGAAGTTGACTTAGAATATCTAAGGAACTCCATGACCTGCATATAATTGGACTACCATTAGCAGCAGAAAGTCTAAAGATGGATCCCCAAGGAGAACCACCTTAACGTGTTGCCTAATCTTCGAGGCAAAAAAAATTTTGTCTGTCATCGACAGACTTCTGCAATTTTATTTTAAGGACATGGTTTAAAGTTTCAGCTGTTCATTCGCATAATTGCTTTTGATCAAGAACAGTTAATGAACCATACATCATGAAGAACACTGATTCTCAGAACTAAATCTTCAGATGCTTCAGCAAAAGACTTTTTAAGTTGTATGAACAAAGCTGTTTCGGAAAGTCTATGGAGATGCCGCAAAGCGCAAGATGTCAGATTAGTCACCAAAGAAAACGAAAGCAATTAAAGCATAACTTCTATAACCTAATTATCGGACTTCAGAAGATTTCATGATCAAGATTTTGGCATAATGATGAAAAAAAAGTAAAAGTCAAAAAAAAATTGAGGGGAACCCACCCCAAACCCCCCCCACCCCCACCCCCCCAACCCCCCCCCACAACCTGTATTTCTTGGGTTTACTGTTTTCGAATTATCAAAGCTTTTGAAGTTGAATTTCTTTATGACTACTTTAAGCCTTGTATCAGAGTCCTAGTTACTTTACACAGATACAGATAGGGTTTTGTTAATAAAATATCCCACTGAAGACATCTATAAAGACATGGAAAACGAAGTGGCTAAAGGGCATGCAGGATGGTATGACACGTCCGATTATCCTAAAGATTCGCCTTTGCATTCATTACAACAAAAGGTTTTAGGAAAGATGAAGGATAATTATCTGGAAAGGTGATCAAGGAGTATTTGGGTTAAGGTCAAAAATGTACAGTATTTCGAGCCAGGAGAAAATCATTAAGAAAGCAAAGGGAATAATCTCGCAGCGTTGTGCAGTCAAACATATCACATGACAACTACAAAGAAGCATTGTTGGCAATAAGACTTTTCATCATGACAACGTAAAACTGCGATCTAATCTACATGAGATCAACACAACAGTTGTAACAAAGAATCGTTAGATAGAACAAACACAAAACGAGTATTTGTTAATCCAGAGTTTTCATATGCAATCGGGCACTGGAGAACCGTAAATTAATTAAAGCGGAACTGTGTCTGGTGGGATTATCTGCAGTTCTTCTTTCACAAAAGATCTTTGAGGAGCTGGTTGTTTTGTTGTGTCAGTTTTCTCGTAAATAATACACGGGGATTCATCTTTACAATTCTTTTTATTTCATATGGATCAACACTCCAAACTGGATCGGTTGCCCTGATGCGAGTGTCCCCTTCTGCTTCCCCCGGTAAATAAAGGTACCTTACTTTTAAACCAAACGTTAATAGTTTGCTGGGTGTACTGGAGTCTTCAGCAACATTTATTGTTTTTCTTTTGATTGCTTGTACTGGTTTTTAACCCTTTAAATTCTTCATTATTCATTGCGCGCAAAACTGAGGGCAGTCTTCTAACCCATTCTGTGTTGCGAGAATTGTCAATAAGCTCTCTGTGATACTGGTAGGAAAAAAGTTTTTTCGGATAACTGTTTGTTAAAGTTTTCAACTAAAGCCTGTGATCTGTGAACTCCCGGAATGCCTCTTCTAATAGTAACTCTGTGTTTTAACAATAATTGATTCACTTGGCCTTTAAATTCTTTTCCATCATCGACTTGAATCATGCGAGGATAAGTTAGTGGCCCTCGTTGGTATATCAGTTGTATAGCGACAGCAACAGCAGAAGCACTCTTTTGTGTTAATGGCTCCGCAATCTTTGTATCTTGAAGCCATGTCAATGACTGTGAGTGCGTACTTAAATCTTTTTCGCCTAATCCTATCAGAGGTAAATATAGAAGATCCATTTGATGGGTGTCGTTTGGAGTTGTATTGACAAAGTGTGGTCTCTGTATTCGTCTAGGCGCCGGTAAATAAATTTGCCAAATCGCTTGTTTAGATAACCATTCTTTGCTGTTTGTTTCACTGACTCCAGCTGCTTGGCTTAGCTTTTTGATTGCCGTGATTCCCTTCCAATATCCTTTTGGCGAATAATAGATTTTGTTCATTTTTTACTCAGCCAATATTATGTGCAACAAAATACACAACAGTCATACCAAAGACAATAAACCCGATTTCTTGCATCTTTTGTTTTTCTGATGGATGATAAAAGTCGCTAAATTTTGGTGGGGGCAATGTCTCGATGGTTTGCCTGTTACAAGATAATATTGTTTTATTGCTTGATCAACATCTTTAAATGTGTAAGCTGCATGCCCCTGTTTTTTCAGTGTGTTATTAATAAAATCTAACTGCTCAATTCTCTGCTTTTCATAGCGATCTGTGTGCTGCGGGCTAGTTGCCCACAGCTTATTATGTCTTTTTCTCTCGCCTTCATCTCGCAGTTTACTAAATGCGTAATTACTTCCACTAAAAGCGAGCGCATTAACCACAGCGCCGCCTATCATCATTACGAGCGAAGCCATTTTTTATAAATGTATTTTTTTCTTACATATTTATATTGTCCGGAATTATTCCTTGCTTAACTAGAAAATCTTTCGTAGCAAACGAAGCTGCAATGATAGCAATTAGCTTGCTGAATCTTCAAAGTCTAGTTTGCCAAGATCTGCTGGCTTTATTTTTAACAGGCTTTTACCAAGCATTGAGTATCCTACACTTAGACCTCCAATAACAGCAGAATGGTATACAAGGTAGCAACAGTTTTTTTCGGTGCTCATTTTTTAGAAAATAAAATAATTATAATTAATATAAAAACATGAACAGTGATGATCTACACAGCTACAAGGCGGCCTAAACCTTCCTGAACTTATGAATGACCAAGTTGATGACCAAGCTATTATGCCCAAAAAGGAGAGGCTGTATATCTTTGGCAGCATGTGGGAAAACAAAACAGTTCCTCGGAACTGAATTCAGCATAGAACAGATTCAACAGATGTCGCCACAAGACATTTAAAGTATCATAACAGGTATGAAGCGCAGCTGGGGTCTAGAATGGTGAAAAGTGTGGGGCAAACGGTTCTTAGTTTGTACACTAAACTAGTCAGTAGATTTTGCTCCCATTGATTCTGAACAAGATCTTACGTATGATTAACGCAAGATCCAGTTTATAACAAAGTCATTAGAGTCTCTAGGCTGTGATCTATACTACAGATTTGGAACATTGTTATCGCCATTAATCATGGATTAATAACTTTTAATCATATAGATTTTGTTTCCCTTCAAAATGAACGAGCTGGAAAAATCATCAGAATCAGGAAACATTGAATCAGGTGGAGAAAGTAACCAAGCCAGAAAATCAGCAGAATCAGAAAACACTGAATCAGGTGGGGGCCAGTGAAAAGTGTCCTCATCCTGGGCGTGTTAAAGCAGGAAAAAAATTAGCAGAGTGGAACAGACAAAAAAAATTAATGTTACAGAATATAACTCATCATGAAAACATAAACACCCGCCAACGCCAGAACAAGTTGATTCAATGCCAGCTATAAAAACTCCATGTGATACAAGGCCCCAAAGTCTTCATGGAATATTGAACTTAAAACTGTTGCCATTTTTGGCACCCTTGCTGCTGTTGGGGGCAGTTATTACGGTTATAAAATATATACACAATGGCAGCAGAAACAAAAGCAATCAAAAAAATCTGAACCACTAAATACAGAAGGCAACAGCACGCCAAAACCGCCAATAACAAAGCATCATTTTGATCCATTTATAATGCAATAATATTTTAAATTTTTTTAATAAAAATAGATCATGGCGTATTATAAAATGATAAAGTCAATAAATAAAGACATGGAGTCTATAAAAGACATTTCCATAGACCAGAATTGTAATCAATGCGGTTGCTTAGGATGTAAGAATTTCATTAAGATCTATGCAGAGAACGCTGAGCAAGACATCCTCAACGATGGCGCGTTTTTTGAGGCGTGTGTGTACTATATTAGACATCTACTATTTAAGATAAAAACATAGCTTGTATTTTTTTTGATAATTATAAGATAACTTGAATACTTAAAGGATGACTTAGTTATGATCTTGAGGTGACTTAATCAAGAACTTAGAAGTTACTTGATCAAGAACTTATTAGGAACTTGAAGTAACTTAATTAAAAACTTAATTAAGAACTTGGGGTGACTTAATTAAAAACTTAATTAAGAACTGGGGGCGACTTGGGGGTAGGAGTGTGTGTGGTGTACACAGGGGGGTGGGTGGAGGACGTGCGTGCGTGGGTGGGGGTGGGGGACGTGCGTGCGTGGGGTGGGGGTGGGAGGACGTGCGTGCGTGGGGTGGGGGTGGGGGACGTGCGTGCGTGTGTGTGCGCGCACCTTTGATTATTTATAAGAAACGAATGTTCAGAATATAATATAGTTATTATCAGTAAAACAACAAAACAACAACAATAACAGCACAAACATTTAAAAAATAAGGAAGTGCTTGCATAGGGAAATGGGAAAGGGTTTTATGGTTGGCGCTTAAGCGCCGTAAAATTCAAGACGGCTGCCGTCTCTCTGTCAACTGAAGATTATTCAAAGCAGCCACCAAGTGCATTTATCAAAAGCTTGATTTAATAAACAAGACAGTTGAAATAAAGTACATTCTGTGGCCGCCCAAAGGCAGCCAAAAAAGTTGAAGCAGGACGTTTGAAGCGAAGCAGTGAAGCCAGTAATCACAGCAATATATACAAAGTCATGAAGTGCTTGGGTGGAAATTCAAGGCAGTCAACTCAAACAAACCCGACCGCTCCTGCATGAGCGGTATCTAAAAATAGATCTTACGTCAGTGGTAGCCTGCAGATGGTCTTACAGTCGCGCGCACTGTTGCTAAAGCAGCCAACTCTAAACAGCCCCGACCGCTCCTGCATGAGCGGTATCTAAAAATAGATCTTACGTCAGTGAAGAAACGGCTTGCCACTGTGACCTTTGACTGCTCTAGGGTAGAGCGCTGGAAAACGGCTTGCTACTGTGACCTTGGCCGCCTAGGGTGGAGCGTTAGTTCTCTGATCGCTTGCCCTAGTTTGCTGTGCCCCTCTTTTCTCAACCGGCTTGCAACTGGGTTACAGCAGTAATTGCTGTAGCCAAGCTTTTATGGCAGCTCTAACCGCCAGTAGTAGTACATCCGGCATTGTATATTTAAAGCATTTATATAAGATAGTGCTAGCCACACACTACTCCTCTCCATACTGGTAAATGTAACTAAGGTCTGCCTAACCCTATCTAGTTTGTTTGCCAGAACATTCGAAAATCGCCATTCAGTTGCATAAGGGCACCCTTGAAGGCAGATAAACTGTTAGAATTAGAAAAGTAGAAAAGTATACACATCTTAATACACAGATCAGCTTGCCCCATAAACACTGAATCTGTAGTTAACAATCAATCAAGTCTAATACAAACAAACTGAGAACATTTTCACTTGGGAGGAACAGCAAAAATGTTTCAAATATAAGATTTTAGCATACGAATCAGCCGTGTTTACCTCCGCCTTAAGAAATGAACGCCATGTTTTTTAAACATTGGCTTTAGCTGTCTCAAGCCAGCTCCCAACAATCAACGCGTGATGGTTTGTTTTGCTTCGGCCACTTTCAACAATGCAGCGCCATTTATTAGATAAGGAACCATCTCATCAATAGTCAAACACGTATTAAAACTGGCTACATCTTGTTTCATTTCCTTGAACCAACAAACCTTTAAGATAGTCGTTCATTTTCCAAAGCAGTTAGTTCACTTTTTTCGTTTTCTCTAAAAAACAATCTCTCCGGTTTCACAACATGCTTCGCCTAATTCTTTCAACAAATACTCTAACATGCAGTTAAAGTAAAACTTATGGCCTCGAATAACAAACCTGTTCTTCAGTAACGTTTTAGCCATTTTAAAATAACACAAGTAAAACACAGTGGTCACAACAGAGCGCAGTCAAAACACACAGCCTTCTTGTGCGGTGGCTCAAACAACAATGGCGACCCCAGTCGTGTCGCGTGACAGCCTCGATACGGCGTTGCCGACGTGGCAATCTAGAATTTTCCAAATCATTTTTTCTGATGCAATGTTGTGCAACCCAGCCGAGTGTGCTTCGTTTAAACAGCCCAGGCTAGGCGCTCTGGTTGCAAACTGCCGCGAGCGGTAAATTAAGTGATCAGGTTTTAGCCCCGTGTCTGCCTGATTCTAGGGCACTTTCGCCCGAAAACTGGTTGAGGTGAAAGTGGCTTAGAGTCGGCATATTACTGTTCTCTGCATATTAACATTACTGTATTGACTCGCCACCTTCTCACTGCTCCAATAGCACTAACTTTTAATCATTGACCATCTCTATTTCTTTCCACCAACTATCATTATCTCCAACATTACTTATATTATTATGCTATCAGTATCACAGTCATCATATCATCATTATCAGTAGGATCATCATTATCACCACAAAAAATTCTTTACTATATCTTAATACCTTAATTAGTTATTACATCACCATTGTTATCGGTATCACCATAATAATCACTATCATGATTATTATTATCATTATTATTATTATTAATTTATTATTATTATTATTATATTATTATCATCATCATTATCATTATTATTATTAATATTATTGTTCTTGTTATTATTATGATTACCATTCTAAAATTTTTACTATTATCATCATTATAACTTATTACCACAGCTTAACTGTTACAACTACTCTATTTACTATTATGATTAATATTTACATTATACATTACCATATTTCCAAACATTCCAGCCTATCACATTTCCAGCCTCCTATATCATCACCATCATTACTATATGGTTACAATCATGATTATTATAATTATAACTATTAATATACTATGCACAAAAAGAAACGCATATTTTTATTTCAGTCATTTCATGCGTCATTTAGCATTCAAAAATATTACAACCACAGAAGAAATAAGACATCAATCTAATGTTATGTCTATTCATTATGCCCGACTATTCACACTGGATAGAGTTCCCTGCTATACGGGCATGTTTCTGTCAAAATTTTCCTTAATATTTTCAGCGAAAAAAAACATGTTTCTTTTTGTGCACAGTATATATGCATTAGACTCTATCCTTTCCATAATTTGTACCCTCCTTCTTCTCTTTGTTCTTCCTGCCCTTCCCCTCCCCCTCCTGCTCCTTCTTCCCTCCTTCCCGCATTATTGTCATTATTATTAGTTTTACTGTTATCATTAATATAATCACTTTTAGTGATATTCTTTTTATCACCATTACTTTTGTTAGCATTACTATTGTTACTATTACTGCCACTATTGTTAATATCATTATTACTATTATTATTATTATTATTATCATTACTATTATTGTTATTATTATCATTATTATTAAAACTACTATTATTGATATTACTATCATTACCACTATCATCACCATCATTATCGCCACTTACATTGTAGCCACTTCAACTGCTATCGTCATATTATCACCAAAAGAGGCAGAAATTCTCTCTGTATTATTTTTTTTCAATTTTGTTTCATTATCGTTATCATTGCTAGCAGTGTTTTTATTATCACCATTACTCTATACTGCATCGTCTCCTTCCCTACAGCCTCCTGTTCAGTCAACGCCCGAAACATGAGAAAATAAGTGATTCCTCGGTCTTCATTTTGGTTGTCCAGAGTGTTTCTTTTGTCTGAAGAAGACCTCTGAGGTCGAAACGCGTCGTGTTTTGTCTTGTGATTGGTTTGTCCATATTAATTGGCGGGGTCATTCCAAATACCTTTTAAAACTTGTTTCAATTTCCCTGCGTGCAATAACCTCACTTTGCAGCAAAAATGTCGCCTTTTTAAATAGAAATCAATAGGATTGTGCTCGATCGATAAATAGCAACCTTCTCCTCCCCCGCTTTAACGCGCGCGCGCGCGCGCGCGCGCGCGTGCGTGTGTGAGTGCGCGCGCTCGTGTGTGTGTGTGCACGTGCGTGCGTGCGTGTGTGCGTAAGTGTGTGCGCGCGCGCGTGTTTATGCTTAATGACCATATCCCAATAACATTGTGAAAACTATCCTTACTTAGCTGCCAACAAAGTACGTGTGACAGGACATTAAACAGAACTACACACACACACACACACACACACACACGAATAGTGACTTACCCACTGCTTGCACTCCTGTCACAGAAGGGGGTAGCTGTCAATCACGGTCAACACAGGCGCCAGCCAACAGCAAAGCGTTAATGGCACTGGCCATGGTGTGGTGAGCTTTGAAGTACAGGTCAGCCGCTTTCTCCGACAAGTAGAACTACCCATGCACGCTTCATAAAGTCAAGACCAACGGAAAAGCTCACACGCGGGGGGGGGGGGGGGGGGGGGGGGGATGTCAAACCAGAAAAGCACAGGTGGGGGAATGTTGACGACGCCCAGCATCAAAGTCGCCATAATAAGAAGGCTCTGCGAAGACAATATGCTTATTCAGTTTTGCTGTCGACGTGTTGGCGATTCTTCTCCTCCGTGTCGTTCCCACCCGACGCGTCTTCATCCGGGGTGTCAGCGCAAACGTGCCGCTCACAGGCGACAGGAAGCAGGTCTAAACTCACGTGCAACACGGGGAAAAAAGACCGTGGCTTGCACTGAACTCTGACCCTCGCTCACAAGGGGGTTGACAAAGCCCAGTTTGAAATGCACTGCCTTGTCGTTGATACACATGCGCGAGGATGTGTGTTGCGTGTGGTGTGCTCTCTGTGCAGATAAGCATCTTTTACGCACATCCACACACGCGCTTGCGCGCTTTACCGTTATATTTTCAAAGGGAGACAACATGTATGCACAGCTGGGCAGAACACGAATGACTGACGAAAGAAAATATAAGGCTACCACACTATTTTCTGACCTCCCACCCACACCACCGATATTTAAAGCCAAAAATATGAGAGAAAAAAAAACAAACTCATGGTAAAGTCCCTCAATCCCCAATCCCCGCTTTTACAAGAATTCTGACACCTCCCCCCCCCCCCCCCCCCCCCGCCTCCCCTTTCCCCTCCCCTTACTTTTTTCACCTTTTAGGAAAATTTAGAAGATGAGTCCCACGTCACCCCACCTCCCAACCCCTCTTTTATGAAAATATAGATAATGAGTCCCATTTCACCCACTCACCCAGCCACCACAGCCCCCCCCCCCCCCCCCTTCCCGGGCTTTTTATGAAAATATGGGGGGGGGGGGGGGGGGGGAGAATGTGTCCCTCTTTTCCCACCCCCCTTTCCCCTGATTTTCAAAACAATTGGAAGATGAACCCCGTCCACCCGTCCTCCTGCTTTCATTCAAACATAGAGGACTCCTGAACGGTTACCTTCCAACCATCAACAAGGAGAAAGACCTTAGTGTTGTTAACTATCAAAATGTAGGCCATGTTTTACATGATCCATGCATCATTGATACTGTAGCGGTGGTTGCTCAAACTGAGCTTGCTAGACTTTGTTATGGAGTTTTCAACTGATTCCAATTTCGTAGATCTGTTTTGATGGGCTGTGGAGTTGTGTGAGAATTACTTAGTGTGGAATGTTTAGCTGCTTATTACCATCTATGATGGACAGCGTATAAGAAACCATTTGACTGAACTTTGTAATTCTGGAAATTTCGGATGTATTTTGTGTGTTATAGTCGATTGTTTAGATGCTTTATCTATGATACAGGGTCGACAGACGTAAAATAAACCACTGAACTGAACTTTCCACATTTCTGTAAGTCATCGAGCTTATTTATTTATTTGTTTATTTAATTATTTATTTGTTTGTTTATTTGTACATTTATTTACTTATTTATTTATCTATTCATTTATTGTGTGTGTGAGTGTGTGTGTGTGTGTGTGTGTGTGTGTGTGTGTGTGTGTGTGTGTGTGTGTGTGTGTGTGAGAGAGAGAGAGAGAGAGAGAGAGAGAGAGAGAGAGAGAGAGAGAGGAGAGAGAGAGAGAGAGAGAGGACGGGGTGGTTGAAAGTAATTCTACAACTGTAAAACGTATATATGAACATATAAACAAACGTATGAAGCAATTAGAAATTAGATTGAAAGATATCGTAGCATTGTCACGGCTACTTAAACACACTTTGAATTAATACTGTCGTTAACCGCGAGTGCCATGCTGAGTTGTGAACTGTTTAGGCATATCAACATCTCGCCTGCAGATGATCTATACATGCATGGGATGGATCGGAGTAGACAAAAAGATGAATTGAATGATAATGACGGAGTGGTGTTGTGTCCACATGGGACCGACATCCTAAAAGGATGATAAGTGTAGAAGATTCATATCAGCTGGGCACCATTATATCTTTAATTCAGGCTGGTCAGTTGAATTACTGTACCCTATTTCATGTAGACATGATAGGTACACTGAAGACTGTAAAAACATTGTTCTGGCTTTTCTTAAGAAGCCAGATTCTACTGCCACCAACAAAATACAGGCACCAACCCAAAAGGGTACAAAGTTCAAATTAGGCTTTCGTTTTTCAATTTTTCTGTAGTCATTGTGCCATTTGATGCCAGAGAATGTTCTCACTTCATATTTCTTAAAATTGGTTTTCTTATAAAGCGCTCATGATAATTTTTCTCTCCAATCGCAAATTCTGTCTTGCTCAAGCAAGCTGAGCTTCCGACGCACCATCGATACACAAGTGTTTTGTCCACCACAAAATGTCCGCACCAGTTCGACTTCAAACTTAGAGTGGAAAAAAGAAATATTGCCATTATTTCACTTGTGTTGTCACACCACCGATCTTTTTTTTTTCGCAGCCTGCCGTAACTCCAAGCCTTTTTTGTTTGGCTTTGTTTTGTTTTGTTCTGGGTGGCCAAACTGGAAAATAGCCTGTTCCTCCATTGATCAGTGAATCTCTCTTTATGTGCCTGTTTCAGCATCCCGTCTGCCCAGCGCTTCATGCACGCCTTTTCGTTAATTTGAAGTGTCGAATTATTTTTTTTAATGTGCGTGGCAGTATGATTTTGAATGGTTCACCACAGGCACACCACAGGGTGGTTATGGTGGTGGTGGTGGTGGTGGTGGTGGTGGTGCTTGTGACAGTGGTGTTAATTCATCTAATGCATCTAGCTGCAAATTGTGCGCAGGGTGGACTCCTGGTGTACACGATGCGGCGCAGCATGATGTGGACAAGCCTGTGTGCATTGAAGCCTTCTGGGCGCAGCATGATGTGAACAAGCCTGTGTGCATTGAAGCCTTCTGGGCGCAGCATGATGTGGACAGGCCTGTGTGCATTGAAGCCTTCTGGGCGTAGCATGATGTGGACAAGCCTGTGTGCATTGAAGCCTTCTGGGCGTAGCATGATGTGGACAAGCCTGTGTGCACTGAAGCCTTCTTGGCGTAGCATGATGTGGACAAGCCTGTGTGCATTGAAGCCTTCGTGGTGAAGTCGCGGCGTAGCATGATGTGAAAAAGCCTGTGTGCATTGAAGCCTTCTTGGCGTAGCATGATGTGAACAAGCCTGTGTGCATTGAAGCCTTCTGGGCGTAGCATGATGTGAACAAGCCTGTGTGCATTGAAGCCTTCTGGGCGTAGCATGATGTGAACAAGCCTGTGTGCATTGAAGCCTTCTGGGCGTAGCATGATGTGAACAAACCTGTGTGCATTAAAGCCTCCTTAGCGTAGCATAATGTGGACAAGCCTGTGTGCATTGAAGCCTTCTTGGTGAAGTCGCGGCGTAGCATAATGTGGACAAGCCTGTGTGCATTGAAGCCTTCTTGGTGAAGTCGCGGCGTAGCATAATGTGGACAAGCCTGTGTGCATTGAAGCCTTCTTGGTGAAGTCGCGGCGTAGCATAATGTGGACAAGCCTGTGTACATTGAAGCCTTCTGGGCGTAGCATGATGTGAACAAGCCTGTGTGCATTGAAGCCTTCTTGGTGAAGTCGCGGCGTAGCATAATGTGGACAAGCCTGTGTGCATTGAAGCCTTCTTGGTGAAGTCGCGGCGCAGCATAATGTGGACAAGCCTGTGTGCATAGAAGCCTTCTTGGTGAAGTCGCGGCGTAGCATAATGTGGACAAGCCTGTGTGCATTGAAGCCTTCTTGGTGAAGTCGGCGTAGGATAATGTGGACAAGCCTGTGTGCATTGAAGCCTTCTTGGTGAAGTCGCGGCGCAGCATAATGTGGACAAGCCTGTGTGCATAGAAGCCTTCTTGGTGAAGTCGGCGTAGGATAATGTGGACAAGCCTGTGTGCATTGAAGCCTTCCTGGCGTAGCATAATGTGGACAAGCCTGTGTACATTGAAGCCTTCTTGGTGAAGTGGAAACAGGGGCTGACTTTTTGCAAACCACTGTCTGCTCGGGGTCATCCCGAT
>CM031602.1:7900860-7903360 GCA_018398815.1 Conus ventricosus
AAATACAGACAATGACAGCACTGATGTGATAGCTGACAGGAACAAACGCACGGAAATACACACAATGACAGCACTGAGGACAGCACTGATGTGAGTAGCAGACAGGAACAGAACGCACGGAAATACACACAATGACAGCACTGATGTGAGTAGCTGACAGAACAGAACGCACGAAATACACACAGTGACAGCACTGATGTGACAGCACTGATGTGAGTAGCTGACAGGAACAGAAGGCACGGAAATACACACAGTGACAGCACTGATGGAGAGCACTGATGTGAGTAGCTGACAGGAACAGAAGGCACGGAAATACACACAGTGACTGCACTGATGTGAGTAGCTGACAGGAACAGAACGCACGGAAATACACACAATGACAGCACTGATGTGAGTAGCTGACAGGAACAGAAGGCACGGAAATACACACAATGACAGCACTGATGTGAGTAGCTGACAGGAACAGAAGGCACGGAAATACAGACAATGACAGCACTGATGTGAGTAGCTGACAGGAACAGAACGCACGGAAATACACACAATGACAGCACTGATGGGACAGCACTGATGTGAGTAGCTGACAGGAACAGAACGCACGGAAATACACACAATGACAGCACTGATGTGAGTAGCTGACAGGAACAGAACGCACGGAAATACACACAATGACAGCACTGATGTGAGTAGCTGACAGGAACAGAACGCACGGAAATACACACAATGACAGCACTGATGTGAGTAGCTGACGGGAACAGAACGCACGAAATACACACAATGACAGCACTGATGTGACAGCACTGATGT
Organism: Conus ventricosus; assembly: GCA_018398815.1. Lineage (NCBI taxonomy): Eukaryota > Metazoa > Mollusca > Gastropoda > Neogastropoda > Conidae > Conus > Conus ventricosus. Next base: position 7,901,665 of record CM031602.1, read on the forward strand.
GAGTAGCTGACAGGAACAGAACGCACGGAAATACACACAATGACAGCACTGATGTGAGTAGCTGACAGGAACAGAACGCACGGAAATACACACAATGGAAAGGAAAATGAGAACGAAGACTTCCACCAAGTATCACGAATCCTGCAAAGAAAAAAAGATGACAATCCCTAACACCGGGAGGGGGAGTAATAATGTGTAGAGACCCTTCCCCAAAACAAATAAGCGGAAAAAACAACAACAAAGAAACAAAGAAAACAAAATCCAAAAAGTTAATGCCCAAGAGCTTTTTTCAAGATGAGATACGCAAACAAAATAAAAACAAAAATGGCACGCCAACATTTATATCACCAGACAGTTTAAATGTGTATGAAAGTATACCGCTTTATACACAGTTTTCGGTTCGTAAGTGTTCATGTTCCAAGTAAATTTTGTAGTAATCATGCTGAACGGATCTCGGATCTGCTGTTTGATCTGGATCTACAGCATGGATCAACACCAAATTGTAACGTTTTCGTTTTCAGAGCACATCCCATTCCCATAAGTTTGATTGAAATCCCATGATTCCCATGATTTTGAATTTTGTATATTTATACATGATATTCTGATAGATAGGTGTTACAGAATTTTGCCAAGTGACAATGAAGCAGCAAGTGGACAAAGCAAAATGTATCAATTCATGACAATAGGCCTATCTAATTTTCTATGTTGTACTTCAACTCAATAAACCAACCGATTCCATTCATTCATTCATAAGTTTGGTTAAAACCCCATCATTCCCGTAAATTTAGTTTTGCATATTTGTATGTATATGTGTATATGATATATTCATATACAAATTTCTTTTTTTTTTAAAGTCTTTGTCAAGTCATTTATGTAATGATGGAGGAATCGTTGCCTGCACTTGTTTCCTCCACTGCAAAATTGTTCAACATATTCGTGTTTGATCAATTAGTGGGAGACTGCATAGGAGATCGGAGTAAAAGCTCTTCTACACAATTGTTAGCTACTGTCATCAAATTCGTGAATGACAATGCTTGCGTTAACAAACAGTGGAGTTCACCTCTCTGTCTGTTCACCCCTGTTGATCTCCCTTGCATCGTTATTGTTCACCCCTGTTGATCTCCCTTGCATCGTTATTGTTCACCCCTGTTGATCTCCCTTGCATCGTTATTGTTCACCCCTGTTGATCTCCCTTGCATCGTTATTGTTCACCCCTGTTGATCTCCCTTGCATCGTTATTGTTCACCCCTGTTGATCTCCCTTGCATCGTTATTGTTCACCCCTTTTGATCTCCCTTGCATCGTTATTGGATCCCCAAGCATCGGCTCAAAGATTTTTCCCTACATTTAAAAACCAACTGCATAATCATTTCAGGAAGTGGGTTAACATTCCTATATGTTTGATATCATAAACATATATCAGATATGCATATGTAATTAATGGATGTACAATTTAGGACATATCTCTTTTTATCACGTAATACTTGAACTCTTCAGTAAATCAACTGATTTCATTGATACATTTATTTATGCGAAAAGGTTTTTAAAATACTAAAATACAACAAATGAAACCTGAAGAGGGATCCGCTTTGCGTGTTCAAGTAGCTTTTTACACACACACACACACACACACACACACACACACACACACACACACACACACACACACACATTTATTTGTACGCTTGGTGCGTTTA
>CM031602.1:7925860-7928360 GCA_018398815.1 Conus ventricosus
GGCCTACACGGAATTCAAACTTTCTACCACGCTTCCTTTCACTTCGTGAAGTCTTTCCAAAGACACGAGGATTGATAATGAAAGCTAGCTACTGAACTCACGCCACGGGGGGTTTCAGATCGCATCGACTTTATTCAGAACTAAGCCAATCACAACAAAGACCAGTACCAGGTGATAAAGTAAGCACACACACACACACACACACACACACACACACACACACACACACACACACAGAGACAGAGAGAGAGAGAGAGAGAGAGAGAGAGAGAGAGAATCGGCCATCGGCCACAACGAAAACTGGGGACTGGGAAGAAATCTGTGCATGGAAATTAGGGGGAGAGAGCTGTGTGCATAATTCATACACAGTTAACACGAGTTCTTTGTAAGGAACAATTCTAACATTTCTCATTCAACAAATTGTGGCAGTAGTCTTTCTCAATCTAGCATGGAAAATGCATGCCAATTACTGATTATTACATTCTATTTTGCTTTAAAAAGTGCTCGATAACTGATTGTCACCTTGTACATTGTTGACAAACTGTGTTGAGAGGAAAGAAATGAATATGTTTTGCAAGATTCTGTAGAAATCTGACCTCATCACACATTTCGATAAAAGATATTTTCTATTTTCCTAACCATGTTTAGAAAAAAAAAAGACTGGGTTTTACATATCATTTTTCATCGCATTTTGGAGAGTCTTATTCAATAGGAATAAAATGAATCCAGTTTAAAACATTGCTACACTAAACAGTATGTTGTCAGTATCAATAAGAATAGACCCTTCTCAGGATAGTTTTAAACAAGAATGCATGTCTTTATTGAGAGAGAGAGAGAGGAGAGAGAGAGAAGAGAGAGAGAGAGAGAGAGGAGATAGACAGACAGACAGACAGACAGACAGACAGAGAGAGAGAGAGACAGAGAGAGAGAGACAGACAGACAGACAGACAGACAGACAAATAGATAGACAGACAGAGACAGAGAGACCGACAAACTTGGAGACAGACAGGCAGAGAGGGCATGCATAGCATTGTGAACACGCAGACACATATGCATACATGTTCACATGAGATCGTACTTACATACATACATACATACATACAGAGAGAGAGAGAGAGAGAGAGAGAGAGAGAGAGAGAGAGAGAGAGAGAGAGGCTTCAGATACGTTTTTATTGACAATGGCCTACATGGTATTTATGTCAAGGGAGTGTACATCAATATTTGCAGCGCCGAAAAACAAGTTTATAATGCAAAGAACCATGAACTGTATCAGATTACGTAAATGTTAATGATGAGGCTTGACGCCACGTAAAAGAAGAAGAAAATAATGACGCGCTTTTTCGTCACTCAAATGAATAAGTAGCTTTTCAAGTTAACAACATGATCATAGACACAAGTGCCACACCCAGGCACACACATTCACTGTTATAAAACTTTCCTGCACTGTCACAGCTATCATCACCGTCCGCCTCATCATCAGCTATACCAGTGACGAAAACAAAACCATTTCTTACTAAGGTCATCCAGCTTGCGGAATACATGAAAACAAACTCAACCCCATGATTTGGTACTGACTGGCCAACATCAGCTGCACAGCCGAACAATCTAAAGCACTATTTGACTGGGAGAGAGAGAGAGGAGAGAGAGGAGAGAGAGAGAGAGAGAGAGAGAGAGAGAGAGAGAGAGAGAGAGACAGACAGACAGAGAGAGAGAGAGAGAGAGAGCATCAACACCCCATTGAATGATGCTCTCCATATATAACCATTTTATTCCAGGTTGCAATTCTGGATCCAAAGACAGCTGACCCAGAGAGCAGACATTTGGTGTGCATGTAATAATTACAAGGTGTCAAAGGTTTTCTTGCTATAGTTACATGGAGACAAAAGCAGGCCCAGTCTTTCGCGGTACGTCGAAATTCGACACTTTTCATCCGGCCCTGAAAGCGATCTTCTGCATGTCAGTCCTGTCCTACTGTCCTGATGAGAAGCTAGGAAAAGTGTTTCATGTCATCAGAAATGGAGATTTGTTCTTGTGGTAAAGAGCGCGTATTATCAACGTTCCGAAGGCCTGCTTTTTTTTCCTCACTGATGAAACAGAAATGATGGGTTTGCGAGGAAAAAGGGTTTAAAATAGGCATCGTGCAAACTTGGATTGCGTCTCGACATTTGAACGAGTCGCCTTGGCTTTAACGATCCGTAAGGTTATCTATTCATCCACCTGTCTATCTGTCTGTCTGTTTACCTGTCTTTCTATCTGTCTATCTATGAGATACATCTGACTGTCTCTCTCTGTCTCTCTGTCTCTCTCTCTCTCTCTCTCTCTCTCTCTCTCTCTCTCTATATATATATATATATATATATATATATGTGTATTATATATATAATATATATATATATATATATATATATATATATATATATATATTAGTCTGTCTATCTATTTATCTGGTTGTATCTCGTTTTCTCTATGTCGCGCGCACGCACGCACGCACGCACGCACC
>CM031602.1:7930860-7945860 GCA_018398815.1 Conus ventricosus
ACATCACCCATTTTGTCACATATGGCATACATTCATATAAAAGAATTTGGATTTCAAGGTGACTAAATAATATAAGAATATTACTGTATAAAATTGCATTCCTACAACGCATTTGACATAAATTCTAAGATGAGATTTTAAACTAAAAGAACACAACTATTTGTTATCTAAATGCAACAGTATGCTCAATCTGAGCTTAAATTATGTATCTTTATAAAACAAAATGTAACAATAATCCATAGCTAAAAAGCAATTAAACATCACCTCTGTTAAGAAAATCAATGGACAGGGGAATAAAACTGTGTTTAAATCTGACACTTCTGCATTTAACTGACCGATATCTTCGTCCTGACTGAAGAAGGTCATACTGACTTGCAAGAACGTGGGTCTGGTCACACGCAATCTTCTTCGCTTTACAGACAACACGGCATTTGTACAGCTCACTCAGACTTTTTTGTCTCCCACCAACAATTTTTCCTCCCACGTTCACCACTTTCTCAAGCACATTCCTACTCTTCACAGTCAGCCCACCATACCAACACATAAATGAGAAAGTTAAAACAGATTCCAAGAAGCATGAATAAAATGTCCGAAGAATGTCAGTATTCACATGAAATGATCGCAGCTTGCGAAGACAATATAATCTGGTTTGACATTTTTTGTGGACATAATCAACATGGGATTTAAAATTCAGCTTATTATCTATAAAAGTTCCTAAATATTTGTATGATTCAACACGTTCTACTTCAGCACCTTTGATAAAAAGCGGTGGTACAACTTTTGGATTCTTTCTAAAATCAATCAACATTTCTTTCGTTTTTGTTACATTCAGATCAAGATAGTTGTGATCGCACCAGTCAACAAATCTTTGAACCTCCTTGAAGTAAACAGAGTCAGAGTTGGAAAGATCCTCAAGTGCTGAGTCATCTGAGTATTTAATGTACAAAGTTGAATCACTTCCTGAACAATCATTTGTGTACAGAGTAAAAAGCACTGGAGATAAAACAGTACCCTGAGGTGCGCCAGTTAAAATGACTCTGGAAGACGAAACAACACTCTGATATCGAACTAAGTGTCATATTGACGAGAGAAATACACTTACCAATTAAAAATATACACAGATGGTTCATGTGTTGGTAAGCAAACAGGTTGTGCATTCTTAATCCCAGACTTGTGGGTGGAGAAATCGTTTTACATCGGATGTAACATATCCATATTCACAGCTGAATTAACAGCAATACTCATGGCTTTGAATTACCTTTTAAATTTCCCCCAAACAATATTTCAAGCTCTGTTTTGTGTAGATTCAAATCAGTCCTTCAGGCGATAAAAGATTTTCATTTGCATACTAGGCCTGAAATGATTATTGAGGTCAGCTGTTTGATCCATATGCTTATTGAAGGAGGCACCCAGTTATCCTTTTGTTGGATTCCTTCACACTGTTCCTTTTATTACAACGATAAAGTAGACAGGGCAGCTAAGCGTGGAGCAAAACATATCTGTGGTTCTGAGTATCTTAAACTACCCTTATCGGTACATGAGCAGTGCAATTTAGTTAAAACATATTTGGAAAACTTTCAAAGATAGAATGATAAAACATGACAATCAAAATCAGTTTGATAATTTTCATATTAAAACCATTCAACATAATTTTAGTTTAAATAAAAATATACTTTCATTGATGTATAGGTGGAAACTTGATGCTTTTAAAACAAAATATGTTAAAAACATTGTGTGTTTATGTCAAAAGAAAATAACACGTGATCATATTGTTACATGTCAGGACATGAAAACAATAATTCCAGTGTTGAGGCAAAATAGTGCACAGACCATCTTTGAGTCACCAGCTCTAACATGTGAGTTTTTTGTGTGCTTAGAGCGCACTCCATTAGGGAAGTATTTATAGGTTCCTTCTTTGTGTGTAGGGTGGGGATGGGGGATATGTGTGGGGAGGGAAGATGGAATAATGTACAAAGCTCAAAAAGTGACAAGGACTGAGAAAGGTTACGTTTCTGTGCCTTGATGGTTGTTCATTAGTTTTGTGAACATTTTAGCTTTTTTTCCCTTTCAAACGTATTTGAAAAATTTAAGTGTTTTGTAATTACCATTATTATTCATATAAGCACTGATATAAGCATACACATATGCACACACACATACTCAAATACACTCGCATATGTATACACACACACACGAGCACACGCACGTGTACACATACGTGTGCGTGCGCAAGCATAAGCATATACGCTCTTTCTTTCCTATCTCTCTCTTTCGGCACGATTTTTTAAAATCGTCTAGTATCACGATTAGTGGAAAGACGTTAAATGAATCACACACACACACACACACACACACACACACCACACACCACACACACACACACACACACACACACACGAACACAAGAACATTAAGATCCGATATTAACTTTCGAAAAGGGCAAGAGAAATAAAATCACTGACAACAATTGCCACTTACACTTCAGACATTCAAAGCAAATCAGGATTAAACGATAAAGATATATGTAGGTGCCCGCCATTCTCCCATTCCTTCATGGGAATTAATGAAAGCAAATTTTGATGTTGACTATGGTATTTTGAAAAAAGAAATAGCCCTCACTATGCAGCATTTTCTTTTCGATCGCATGTTGAAGCTCTATATCCGAACCATTTGGAGGTATATACAGACGGTTCAGTGATAAATGATGGAAATGCTGGTGCTGGATTTGTTGTTCCTGGCTTAAAGAAAGAACAAGCTTATCATGTTGGAAAAGGCCATTCCATTTTCTCTGCAGAGCTGGTAGCTATTCTCATGGCCTTAAGGTATATTGCAAACCTTCCCATGATTATTTTACGAATTCTTTTGTGTGTTGATTCAAGATCTGTTTTACTGTCGCTAACTTCAACTAAGCTAAAGGAAAGAGCTGACATTATAATTGAAATAAGGCATCTTGTTAATTTTCTGATGCAAAAAGGTTCTGATGTAACTTTTTGTTGGGTCCCTTCTCATTGTGGTGTCCAGGCAAATGATTGGGCAGATAGAATGGCAAGGAAAGGTGCAAGGAATGCAAATGGCTGCACAACTGTAAAGATTCCATTATCTGTAAAAGAGGGATATCATCTTCTGGAGGCAGTCTATAAAAAAGCCAGCCACAATGTCACAACTTTTGACAGTAAAGACTCCTTATTGCAAAAAGGTATTAATAATGAGTCACGAGAAGTTAGCTCTTTATGTTACAGACTAAAACTCAATGCGTTAAAATGCAAACATATAAACGACATTATGTGTCCCTGTGGAGAGAGAATGTTAACGTTCCATATTTTATTCTATTGTCCGTTCACAAAGCAATATTTGCCCGATTATCCGGCAGTCAAAAACAATACTAAAGATGACGATCTCAAAGCCATTATTGATGATAAATCACTTCTTGTCACTGCAGCTAAATCTCTTCTTCGGAGTCCTATAGGGACAGCTCTGTAGTTTGCTCGTTTTGAAATTTTTAAAAATTTAAATTATAGGTATTGTTTATTGATTTTTTTTTTCTCTGTCAAACATGGTATTACGTTGATGGGGGATATGAAATGACGGGGTATTCCTATATGTGATAAAATACTAATGTCATTAAGGATGATTTCAAGGTCCGTCTAAAAACACTATTTTGTGAAAATACGCTAAATCAAACAAAACAAAACAAAACCACACACACACACACACACCTGAGGAAAAAAATCACATCTACTTCATAGAAACCAGCTGCCTCTTCTATTCTTTTATGACGACCAGCATCCAAGTGCTAAAAATTGTATTTGTATATTTATTTATTTATTTCATGGGACGAAGGGGTGGATAATGGCATGAAGAAAAATGAACGTACATCATTTGAAAGCAGCACGTTTCCCTGGTCATTTTTCTGCTATAATCATTTGGCAGCTACAGATGTGCATAGCTGACCAACGAAGATGACTCTTCCTATAAGGAATACACAGTAGTCAACACGCACTGAATGCGCAAACTCTTTCATGTCGATGATGTGTTAATTCTGCACTTCTGTACTACAAATTCGGCTTTTCAATCACCTGTGCCCCCCCCCCCCCCCCCCCCCCCCCCCCACACACACACCACACACTTACCTTTCCCTAACCACCCATCGCTCCGCTCTCTTCTTCTTCTTCAACACTCTTTCCAATTCGACCGTCCCCCTCCCCTTCTTAACAGTGGCAAAGACAGCAGTACCGCCCTGACCTTGACACCAGCTATTATACAGTTGCCAGGAACAGCAGGAAAAGACTGATTCCAAATTGTTCTAGCTGCCAGGAACAGCAGGAAAAGACTGATTCCAAATGGTTCTAGCTGCCAGGAACAGCAGGAAAAGACTGATTCCAAATGGTTCTAGCTGCCAGGAACAGCAGGAAAAGACTGATTCCAAATGGTTCTAGCTGCCAGGAACAGCAGGAAAAGACTGATTCCAAATGGTTCTAGCTGCCGGGAACAGCAGGAAAAGACTGATTCCAAATGGTTCTAGCTGCCGGGAACAGCAGGAAAAGACTGATTCCAAATGGTTCTAGCTGCCAGGAACAGCAGGAAAAGACTGATTCCAAATGGTTCTAGCTGCCGGGAACAGCAGGAAAAGACTGATTCCAAATGGTTCTAGCTGCCGGGAACAGCAGGAAAAGACTGATTCCAAATGGTTCTAGCTGCCAGGAACAGCAGGAAAAGACTGATTCCAAATGGTTCTAGCTGCCAGGAACAGCAGGAAAAGACTGATTCCAAATGGTTCTACTCAAGACGTTTTTTAGTTTCTTCCTCCATCCTGCATGTCCCATTACCATACAATGCGTTGAAAAAGAAACAACAATCTTTTTACACCGTAAACTGGTTGCCCATTACCATACAATGCGTTGAAAAAGAAACAACAATCTTTTTACACCGTAAACTGGTTGCCCATTACCATACAATGCGTTGAAAAAGAAACAACAATCTTTTTACACCGTAAACTGGTTGCCCATTACCATACAATGCGTGGAAAAAGAAACAACAATCTTTTTACACCGTAAACTGGTTGCCCATTACCATACAATGCGTTGAAAAAGAAACAACAATCTTTTTACACCGTAAACTGCTTGCCTCACGTTGAAAATAGCCAGGACCTTAGGCTTCGTTAATTCTTTTTTTAAAAACTTTTCAAGAAAACATTTCAGTGTTTTGCACAATGAAGAAAACATTACATCATATTACAACAACAACAACAACAACAACAACAACAACAACAAAACCCGACCCCTCTTCCCACCCTCTAGCCCTTTCCTGCAAGAAAATAATGGTATGAAAGGAATTCTTACAAACCAAATATTACACCAAATGACACAGCTTTAACTCCGGCTATTTGTACGACACTGGTCAATCCAGGTTTAAAGGGTCACTAAAGTACGACACTGGTCAATCCAGGTTTAAAGGGTCACTAAAGCGTCTGAATGGAACCTGTCAGAAAAAAAGCCTGCTGTGTGGCTTCGGAAGAGCGGGAATATCAAGGAAGATAATTATATCTGCCACATCCTTAACTGGACTTGAACACCGGCATGTTCAAGATGTTGGGGATATGGCTTAGCGCTGACTTCACAGGATATGTAGATGTATGAACTAAAACATTTACAAAAATAAGACACTTGTATATAATCAAGATCAATAGACTTTTACACCTCGAACATGGATAGTTGTATTGAAATATTCAATTCAATAAAACATTAAGTGGAAGACGCTTTTTCCCATACCGCACAGACGTTTCATGAAGCCATGTGAGTCCTGTGTGAAAAGTGTGTGTGTGGAAAACATGCATTCATGCATGCACAAACACATAGAAGCACGCACGAAAGACAGTACAGGCAGAAACCCTGAAGGAAAACGAGTAAGGAAAGTACTGGACTCCCAGATGCGTTGTTACATGCATTCATGAAAACCGAATTATTGTAGAAGGCTTGAAATCAAGCACCACTAATGCAAACTAATTTCAACATTTTAAGTCTAGCAAGTGGAAAAATTTATGAATGAATACTTAGTAATTGTACCAATCGTAAAATTGATAACCTGGTGGAAGATGCATTTCAATGTTATAAACTATTTCACAATAAAGTTAAACTTACAAAACATAAGTAGAATCTAGTGCTCGAGGTGTCTCATTCTTAAACAGTAAACCCTTGGCCAAGATCTCCTCGAGAAAAAAAAGAGATTCTAAACAACGCTTGTTGGACTGCAGATTACTGTACAGATTTTTTTTTGTTCACCCAAAAAGAACAAAATTATATTGAAAACAAAGTTATCTCAGATGAATTAGCCAAGATGTTGCCAGAAGTGGAACGAACAATTCAGTTCGGAAGAAACAAAAAACTAACATATAAAGCTTAATAAGGCATAGTGTATGCAAACAAGGGGTTTCAGATGAGAACAGAACACAGAATGTTGGCGACAGTTAAAGCTAGAATCCATGAAATCTAAAACCAGTAACAAATCTAGTTCATTCAGTTGGTTGTTTATTCATTTGTAGAAGATGTTTGGGTTTACCCTGAATCCAAACTTGTTTGGTTTGTGAGTGCATTTAATGATCGAAAGACAAACATGTTTCTATCCAAAAAGCCTTAAACTTTTTGGTTTCATTCTGTGAATCAATGATTCACCTTCAACTCTTAATTAGTTTACTTAACGAAACTGATGCGCACAAATCCAGATTTAACCTTTTTTTGTCAGCAATTTTAGCATAATGTGGCCACTTTTGGTGAGCCATGCCACTTGTATCCACTTGACAGAAAGCGCGTTTGCCGTTGTCGAAGGTATCTGTTCTGCCTGCCTCCCTCTTGTGCTCATTGTGGCCGCTGACATCACCACTGTTGCTACGCATACTGCTGCTGGCTGGTTGCCCTGGTTGAATATGATCTTTGCTCTCACCGCTATGCTCTCCTTTCCATTTCCATTGTCATCTGCTGTGTTGACAGGTTACTGCAAGGAGTACCTGCAGTCGGAGTACATTGTGAAGTCATCCGCTGTGTTGACAGGTTACTGCAAGGAGTACCTGCAGTCGGAGTACATTGTGAAGTCATCCGCTGTGTTGACAGGTTACTGCAAGGAGTACCTGCAGTCGGAGTACATTGTGAAGTCATCCGCTGTGTTGACAGGTTACTGCAAGGAGTACCTGCCGTCGGAGTACATTGTGAAGTCATCCGCTGTGTTGACAGGTTACTGCAAGGAGTACCTGCAGTCGGAGTACATTGTGAAGTCATCCGCTGTGTTGACAGGTTACTGCAAGGAGTACCTGCAGTCGGAGTACATTGTGAAGTCATGCGCTGTGTTGACAGGTTACTGCAAGGACCTAGCCGAGGAGTTGAAGGAGTACCTGCAGTCGGAGTACATTCTGAAGCCCGTGGACGATGGCGAGTACGGCAGGGAACTGCCGAACGGCTCGTGGACCGGAATCATTGGGGAGCTCAGGCGAGGGGTTAGGTTACTCTTTTTTATTCCTCTTTTATTTTTCTTTCTTCTGTCTTTTCCTTAAGGTTTTGTTTGCCGGCCGGTTTTTTTTGTTTTGTTTTTTGTTTTGTTTTTTAAATCTACATTTTAACGTTGTTCGTTTCTGCGTTATTTTCTTCTGTCTTTTGTCTGCTTTGCCCCCCCCTCCCCCCCACCCTCTCCCCCCACTATGTCTGTCTTTTGTTTTATTTGTCCCCCATCGTTTTTATCTGTTCTATGTTTCTGTGTTGTTTTTTCTTTCAACCCCCCCCCCCCTTTTTGTTTTGTTTTGGGTTTGTTTGTTTTTTGTTTCTTTCTCCATAGTTTTCTATCCTTTTTCCCTTCAGTCTTTGGTTCTGTTTTTTGTGCTTTTTTCAAGTACAAATACATGTCCACTATACAAATCGTGTCAAACGCAAACACACACAGACACACACGCACAAGCATTCACACACACACACACACACACACACACACACACACACACACACACACACACACACACACACGCACGCACACAAAGACACGCGCACGCGTGTACGCGCTTGCACATGCACGTGCACATAAAGTCTTCCAGGGAGTGCTAACTGATATCAGGAAGATCAGGTAACCTGTGGTCACCAGCAAAACATGTGCCTTGATTGCTGTTGCTGATATGCTAATGAGAAAAATCTGACCCAGTGCGTTCAGTTAGAGCTCATCTGATAAGAAAATCCTGTTAATAACACATACACATGCACACACACGCGCGCACTCACTCACCCTTTATGTTAAATATCTGCACGCAATTCTTCACACAAAGAGCCCAACTTTCCATTTTCTTAAAAGTCTGCTTTCGAACCTGGCAACAATTCGTTCAAAACAGATCTGCCCGCGCGCAAATACAGCACGGGGCCAATTTCGTCAAACAGTTTGCCGTAGTCCCCCCCGCCCCCTTCTGTTCCCCCATGCCTCCCCCCCCCCCCCCGCCCCCTCCTCCACCTAGATTTAACGAAAAAAACAAACTTATCCTTCAGCGTACCAACCGAGCACCGCAGACAGAAGACAATGACGGCAGTCGTGAGTTCCCTGAACTCGTCTAGACCTCATGTTGACAAAATCCATGAAATTCCTACAAACAAGAAACAGGCATATGATCGCTGATTAATGTGTCACCAAGGGTATTAGTTCCAGTCACAGAGTGCTGATACAAAGTAGGTCTATAGCGCTTGTCTTGTGTACGGAGTTTGTCAAGAATGCTTGTTGCTGGAAGAAAGGAGGAGAAAAAAACAGTGACGTGATATGTGCATTACGTAAATCGTGTTCCCAACAGACCTAGGCGATTTTGAAAATTTTTAGATATAAAAAAATCAGGGGATGATAGGCCTAACGCACGTCTTACGATTAGCCAGCAAATAGATTTGCTTTTTCTCAGTCGGTGACTTGAGGAATCAGATTTTGAGTCAAATACTTTATTTGAAGCGAACGCCGGGACAACGATCGGCATATCGACTTTCTGCGTTGCAAGTCCATTGCTTCACATCCATGTTCTGGCATTTTTTCTCCCTGATTTGAAACTGTTTTATTTTAGCTGACTGAGGGGGCCAAACCGCTCCGTGCGTGTTTACCATCAAAACGGCGGGGCACACGGAATTCGAACTTGAACACAATTTATCTCCATTGCAGATTTCCGAACATTCGTCTATTCAACAGAAAACGCAATTGTCTGCGCCAAATTCTCCTCGTCGACTCGGTCCAAAAGTTTCTTGTGCCAATATGCGCACTCCATTGTAAATATAAGATCGTGCAGAGATTTACGTCGGGTAAGTTGACCTGACTTGCACTGACCAGCCAACTCGTTGAATTATGGGTCCCTGTTACTGACGTATTCAAAACAAGTTCGACAATGCCAACATCCAGCTAATTACTTCCCTTCTCGCTGATTACGGGTGTAAATGCCCAGTTAACGTGGCTCGCTAGGACCTGATCAGAAACGATTCAAGTGTTTATTTTTACCACATGTCAAGCACTTGTTACATCCTGGTAAGCTGTTAATCTCGAGATAAGACCTTTATGACTGACAATAGCGGGCCTTAGTGAGGGCGTCAGGTAGTTAAAACATACACAGCAGTAAAAGGAATAAACATGTGTATAGGAACCACGCAGAACCCCCCACCCCCCACCCCCCTCACAGCACAATGAACACCTAGCGTCTACTCTACAAAGTGTTGACAAACACACGACAAATTACAACAAAGAAAGCTATGACCATATTCTAAACTGTAGCAAGAGAAAAAAAGACACCAAAAAAACAACAACAACAACAAAAAACGTTTGGAACAAAGCCATACAAATGGAGTACTACAATATATGACAGGAAAGAATGATAACGTGGCACAGCTTGAGAGAGAGAGAGAGGGGGGGGGGGGGGAGGGAGGGAGGGAGAAACAGAAAATCAGAGAGAAAGAGAGAGAGAGAGGGAGGGGGAGAACAGGATTTCCAGTGGAACACTTTTCATTCTGACAGACTCTCCAGTATCCCAGCGGATGGGGGAAGGGTGAGTGCGGGCTGCCACAGGGAAAGAAGAGGTTGTACTTTGTGTGTTGTACTGGTAGTAGTAGTGGTAGTAGTAATAGTAGTGGTAGTAGTAGTAGCAGCAGGGGAGGATAAGGGGAGTAGGAGGCAGTGAGATGCTGCAGGGTCGGGAGGATGAAGGGAAGGGGGGAGTGGGCGAAACACATAGAAACACCACAGTTACGTTGTTTCATTCAAGTTAAAATCCACTAATATTTCTCTCTCTCTCTCTCTCTCTCTCTCTCTCTCTCTCTCTCTCTCTCTCTCTCTCTCTTTCTCCTTCTTCCTCTTCCCTCCCTCCTCCCTCTCTCGCTCTCCTGCCCCCCTCTCTCTCTCTCTGTTCCTTCCCCTTCCCCCGTCTCTCTCCTCTCTCTTACTCCCTCCCTTCCTGTCTCTCTCTCTCTCCCCCGTCTTCTGTTTCTCTCTCCCTCCCTCTCTCACTCTTTCTCCCTCCCCCCTCTCTCCCTCCATCTCTCTCTGTCTCTCCCTTTTCCTCTCTGTCTCTCCCTCTCTATGTCTCTCGCACCCTCTCTCTCTCTCTCTCCTCCTTCCCTCTCCCCCCCTCTCTCTCTCTTTCTCTCTCTCTCTCTCTCTCTCTCTCTCTCTCTCTCTCTCTCTCTCTCTCTCTCTCTCTCTCTGTCCACTCCAATGGACACACAGGAGGCGGACCTGGCCATTGCCCCACTGACCATCACGGCGGAGCGGGAGAGGGTGGTGGACTTCGCCAAGCCCTTCATGAACGTGGCCATCTCCATCATGATCAAGAGGCCCGAGAAACAGAAGCCGGGGGTCTTCGCCTTCATGGAGCCTTTCTCCGTCCCCCTCTGGTCCTGCATCGTCATCGCTTACGTCAGCGTCAGCGTCGTCGTCTATCTCGTCAGCAAGTAAGTGTCGGGATCAACGGGTTAAATCTTTAGGGGGGGGGGGGGGGGGGGGGGGGGGGGGCGAAAGGGTCCTTCCCCTTCCTCACCCCCCCCCCCTCCCTTCCGTCCCCTTCCCTTCCCAACTGTCGCCATTTCCCCCCTTCCTCCTACTAAAATTCCTTTTCTGCCTCATTTTCACCTCCTGTGACACCCCACCCCAAATCTATCCCCTTCCTTCCTGCCCCCGTATCTCCCCCTCCGTCCTCCTACACCGACACTCCCCCTCCACCGCCTGCCCATAGTGTGCGCTTTAGAGGGACCATTCATGCACAATGCACACACACACACACACACGCACACACACATATACACACCCATGCACACACGTACATGCACGTGCACACACAAAGGCAATTACCTATACAATCATAATAATGGCGCATACAAGCTCCGACCATCGTGTTGGGCCAATGCGCAAGTCAGACATCAGCTGAGTCGTATCCCCCAGACCTTCGTCTTGAATCCTTTCAGTTCAGTTAGGTCATTTATCCAGGAGTTGTAAATTCTGTGCACTGTGGTCTGGCAGCTTAGCAAATGTTCTGAAGTGTGTATGGACTGGTCCGCACGCAGTAACTTCTCCTTGATAACACTCGAACGGAAACTAAGCACACCACAGAGCTAAACAACACATATTTTGTTCTGTGGACTTCTGGGCGAGTCTAGAGATCGTCAATGGTTGCTAAAGAGCCCTGGCAACACCCACGTGTGAGGACCCCTTACGTTAAAACCAGTGACACCAGTGTACACTCCTATCCCAGATGTACGCATCCACACCGCACGAACCTATTGGCTGGCACAGGCGAGGCCCGGTGCTGAAAGATGCACTGACCCCATTCTCCTAGCGCACGTTGAGGGGGATAGTGCATTCCTGTGTTCCATTATACAGATGATGTTTTCTGTTCAAATAGCCTGTCTTTATGGCGGGTTTCATACTCGGTGCATAAGTTACAATAGATATGTTATTGATAAACAGACAAAAGTGTCGAAACTGAACGCAAAATACCCTGCTGGGACTCGCTTAAGAAAATGGTGCTGCAGTTACCGCGAAGGGTCCACACGGATGAACCCTCGTATATTCATGCTCCCTCGGTTTCATCGTATTCTGGTTTTATTTTTGTGCCCAGCAGACAGGACAGTGAGTTAAGAAAATAGAGCATGGTTGCCTTTTCTCACTTTTAGACACTGTTTTGCATGAGTCAGTGTCTTCAGAATCTCACTTCTCCCTTGTCAACTTGAATGGAGCTATCGACATATATGTAAATGAGAACACGCTGTTGTGGAGGGTGCATTCACTTGAGCAAAAACAATGCCAGATTTGAACTGTGGAAGTGACATATCACAGCCACACTTTTTTTTTTCTTTTTTTTTTTGCGTACGCAGGCTGATTACCCCTGCGGACACTCCCTGTATAGACAGGCAAGGATTACAGGCACACAGACAAAACTGTTAATTTACTCCACCAATGTGACTTTGCCAATGCGGGTATTAAGATACCCCAGCTGTACTGCACCCCACATCCAGTCAGCTACTGGTTCTGGTGTTTTGGGGAAGGGGGAGGGGAGGGCTCAGGGTTGCACTCAAATACTGTATGGATAAAAACATGCGTCCATGCTTTGCGCCCCTGGGGTGAAAAGAACAGAGTAATTTGGCACATTTTCCTCCATCTAGCCATGGCCTTTTTCTTTAAAGCTCAGTCTCAGACACACATGTGGTGTTCCTTAGTCACAGATTCTTAGGCTTTAACTTGCAATTAGTGTTACGCATATTTGTTTCGAGACGTGAAGCTTCTTTCTTCTTTGAAAATGTATGTGTATAGGTTTCATTTGACGTGCAAAAATATAACAAACATGAAAGATCACACAACCAAAATAACCAAGCTTAACGAACGTTGTTGTTTTTTTGACCAACACAAACAAAATAAGGAAGTGAGCTAAAACGACTGAAGAGACGCTGTACAAAGGAGAAATGCTTGTTTGTTTGACAGGAATCTGAGGGAGCAGTCTGTTCAGTGAGGAGAAAGAAAAAAAGAAACAGACAAAACTGATTACCAAGTGACAAGACAGAACATTCTTAAGGGAATGGGACTGGTAATAGAATAACCACGAAGTAGCTTGTAGAGAGCGTCCTTGATTATCTCACTGACAAGAACATTCATAGTGACAAAGCAGAGAATAGATATCTGCTAATCCTTTGCACTTTATCTCACTGACAAGAACATTTATAGTGACAAATCAGAGAATAGATACCTGCTAATCCTTTGCACTTTATCTCACTGAAAAGAACATTCATAGTGACAAAGCAGAGAATAGATACCTGCTAATCCTTTGCACTTTATCTCACTGACAAGAACATTTATAGTGGCAAAACAGAGAATAGATACATGCTAATCCTTTGCACTTCATCTCACTGACAAGAACATTCATAGTGACAAAGCAGAGAATAGATACCTGCTAATCCTTTGCACTTTGCTGACGTGGGTTTTTTTTTGTGTCTGTATCTGTACCCCTGTTCGTGCTGCTGTTCTGATGGTTGATTGTGTAGCTTTGACATGTTCTGATGGTTGATTGTGTAGCTTTGACATGTTCTGATGGTTGATTGTGTAGCTTTGACATGTTCTGATGGTTGATTGTGTAGCTTTGACATGTTCTGATGGTTGATTGTGTAGCTTTGACATGTTCTGATGGTTGATTGTATAGCTTTGACATGTTCTGATGGTTGATTGTGTAGCTTTGACATGTTCTGATGGGTGATTGTGTAGCTTTGACATGGTCTGACGGTTTATTGTATAGCTTTGACATCTTTTGAGAGTGACCGGTGACACAGTGGCCCAGTTAACTGTGACTTGGTTCAAAGTCTCTAGCCATTTACCTTGTGGCACATGACTGGTTGCACCGGGTATCAGACAACATCAGTACCAAGGATCATTGGAAGCTACAAGGATTAGTACGTGTCTAATATCATCTGGCGATGAAAAGACATTAAATAAACCACTGAACTGAACTGAACTGAAGGATTAGTACACCGGGTAATGACGACCTTCAAGATGCCTTCTACACATATAAAGACACTGTGAGAAGCCATATGCTGGGATTCAATCATGACACTCCGCTAGAGGATATAGTGGTGTCTCCTGGCATCGATGGCATTGACACATAGACTGACGCCAGACATGCCAGCGGGAAGAATGCTAGATAGACTGACATCGTCTCTGTGCAGTAGATAGACTGACATCGTCTGTGCAGTAGATAGACTGACATCGTCTGTTCAGTAGATAAACTGACATCGTCTGTTCAGTAGATAGACTGACATCGTCTCTTCAGTAGATAGACTGACATCGTCTCTTCAGTAGATAGACTGACATCGTCTCTTCAGTAGTATGAAAGGTAGAGACTAACCTTCTTCCTTCCAACGTCTTAACTTTTTTCTGAACTGAGCCAAGTACCCTTTCACTGTTGGGTGGACAGAAAGATTTTAAAGTTCAGAGAATTCCACCCCATGATTTGGTACTGACTGGCCATCATCAGCTGCATAGCCGAACACTCTAAACCACTATTTGACTGGGAGAGAGAGAGAGAGAGAGAGAGAGAGAGAGAAGAGAGAGGAGAGAGAGAGAGAGAGAGAGAGAGAGAGAGAGAGAGACGCAATGCAGTTTTGGTTTTGTATTACTACATCCAGCATAAGAAAAGAAGCATACAAAATCTGTTCAACATTGGTCACGGGTAATCATTACATGGTTAGTCGCTACACAAGTTGTTTTTTGTTCTTTACACGATCAGGATTCGCGACTACATATTGTGATAACATGAAGAGATCGGTCCTTCAGCGCAGGATGAACATCGTTCTTTCATTCTGATCGTTGTGTACTGTAACTTCCACAGAGAGGGTAGACGACACAAAGTTGTCATCATTTTAACGACACAAAGTTGTCATAATTTTAACGACACAAAGTTGTCATAAATTCATGTATCGAACCCCCATGCTTGAAAACTGTATTTTTTTTTAAATAACCACGTTTCAAGCACAAGCGGAG
>CM031602.1:7955860-7970860 GCA_018398815.1 Conus ventricosus
TTCTTCTTCTTCTTCTTTCTTCGTCTTCTTTTTCTTCTTCTTCTTCTTCTTCTTCTTCTTCTTCTTCTTCTTCTTCTTCTTCTTCTTACACTTCTTTCTCTCTTCTTCTTCTTCTTCTTCTTCTCTTCTTCTTCTTCTTCTTCTTCTTCTTCTCTTTCTCTTTCTCTTCGTGCTCGTTCTGCTGTTGGTACCGTTGGTAACTGTCAGCGGTAGGGGTCTAGGGAATGGGACTGTGTCTATTGGATTATCTGGGACTTCGTCTGTTGTCTATCAGTCTGGACATTTTTTTTTTTCTGAGAGAGAGAGAGAGAGAGAGGAGAGAGAGAGAGAGAGATGGAGAGGAGAGAGAGAGAGAGAGAGAGAGAGAGAGAGAGAGAGAGAGAGATGCGGATGCGGATGTTTTATTCATATGGGCTAGAGAGAGAGAGAGAGAGAGAGAGAGAGAGAGAGAGAGAGAGAGAGAGAGAGACAGACTGAGGATCAAGTCACATCAAGCGATGTGAAATAGAGCCATATCATCATGCTCAATCCCCAACCCAGTCAGGGCACATCAAAATACAAATGACGTACCATTCGAAATATAAACGAGGCCTGCATTCGCATTCCTGAGCAAAAATATCAATACCGAACTTTCATACCAATGAATCAACTGAAAGACGAATTTTTACCACCCAGCAAACCTATATCCCTCCATGTATGTAATCACAAGATGCAAAGCATATAAACGTACTCCCAGTTTATCTTGAAGACGCGTGAGATATTCCATAAAGAGGAAAACCGTTTTGGGCCGATATAGCCGTTAGTAACGGCTATTCTGGTAAATATGGGCCATCATCTGTGACCCATAATGAACATACCTTCAAATTTTCAGAAAGATCGGCCAAATACTTTCTGAGATTTTCCATTAAGAAGAAAATTGTTATGGGCCGTTATAGCCGTTAGTAACAGCTATAACGTAAAAGAAAACATCGTGCATGATCCGAGACCCATAATGAACATACCTACAAATTTTCATAAAGATCGGTCAAGTACTTTCTGAGATATTCCATAAAAATGAAAAACCGTTATGGGTCGTTAGTAACGGCTATTACAGTTAAAATAGCACATGGGGCATAATTCGTGACCCATAATGAACATACCTACAAATGTTCAGAAAGATCGGCCAAGTAGTTTCTAAGATATTCCATAAAGAAGAAAAACAGTTATGGCCATTATACCCGTTAGTAACGGCTATAAGGGTAAAATAAAAACATCGGCATGATCCGTGACCCATAATGAACATGCGTACAAATTTCAGAAAGATCGGCCAAGTACTTTCTAAGATATTTTATAAAGAAGTAAAACTGTAATGGGCCGTATAGCCATTAGTAACGGATATAACCGTAAAAGAAAACATTGGCATGATCCGTGACCCATAATGAACATACCTACAATTTTTCAGAAAGATCGGCCAAATACTTTCTGAGATATTCCATAAAAACGAAAAACCGTTATGGCCGTTAAAGCCGTTAGTAACAGTTGTAGCAGTTAAAATAACACATCGGGATCATCCGTGACCTATGATGAACATACCTACAAATTTTCAGAAAGATCGGCCCAGTAGTTTTGTCCAGAGCGAGTGGAACACATTTTGACCACGGACGGACGGACAGACAGACAGACACACACAGAGACAGCATTTCTTCGTTCCCATGGTAAAGTACTCCCTGTTCCGGGTGTACAATAAAGCGTTAGCATGATACGAACCATTTTCAAACGGACATAGGAGACAGAGAGATGGAATTCGACTGTCAGAAAGACTGGGAGAACGCAGACGGACAGATGGACGGCATGAAGTTTGTATGTGGAAAGGGAAAGAAAAGGCATTGAGAGGAAGATGGGGCGGGGTGTGGGTGTGTGGGTGTGTGTGTGGGGGTGGGGGGGGGGGGGGGGGGGGGGGGCGGGGAGGATGTGGGCGGGGAGGATGAGGGGGGCCCTCACCCGTCCCCATTTCTCACCCTTCCACGACCCCTCCACCCTTTCCCGACCCCTCCATCCTTCCCCGACCCCTCCACCCTTCCCCGACCCCTCCACCCTTCCCCGACCCCTCCGCCCTTCACGATCCTGTCTCTACCTCCCATTCCTTTCTCCCCACATCATCACCCCCCCCCCCCGTCTCCCCACACCACAACCCATCACCCCCCTCTCTCCCACACCACAACCCATCACCCCCCTCTCTCCCCACACCACAACCCATCACCCCCTCTCTCCCCACACCACAACCCATCACCCCCTCTCTCTCCCCACACCACAACCCATCACCCCCTCTCTCCCCACACCACAACCCATCACCCCCCTCTCCCCACATCACAACCCATCACCACCTCTCTCCCCACACCACAACCCATCACCCCCTCTCTCCCCACACCACAACCCATCACCACCTTTTCTCCCCACACCACAACCCATCACCCCCTCTCTCCCCACACCACAACCCATCACCCCCTCTCTCCCCACACCACAACCCATCACCCCCTCTCTCCCCCATCACAACCCATCACCCCCTCTCCCCCACACCACAACCCATCACCCCCTCTCTCCCCACACCACAACCCATCACCCCCTCTCTCCCCACACCACCACCCATCACCACCTCTCTCCCCACACCACAACCCATCACCCCCTCTCTCCCCACACCACAACCCTACACCCCCTCTCTCCCCACATCACAACCCTACACCCCCTCTCTCCCCACATCACAACCCTACACCCCCTCTCTCCCCACACCACAACCCTACACCCCCTCTCTCCCCACACCACAACCCTACACACCCCCTCTCTCCCCCACACCACAACCCTACACCCCCTCTCTCCCCACATCACAACCCTACACCCCCTCTCTCCCCACACCACAACCCATCACCACCTCTCTCCCCACACCACAACCCTACAAACCCCCTCTCTCCCCACATCACAACCCTACACCCCCTCTCTCCCCACATCACAACCCTACACCCCCTCTCTCCCCACATCACAACCCTACACAACCCCTCTCTCTCCCCACATCACAACCCTACACCCCCTCTCCCCCACATCACAACCCATCACCCCCTCTCTCCCCACATCACAACCCATCACCCCCTCTCTCCCTACATCACAACCCTACACCCCCTCTCTCCCCACATCACAACCCATCACCCCCTCTCTCCCCACATCACAACCCATCACCCCCTCTCTCCCTACACCACAACCCATCACCCCCTCTCTCCCCACACCACAACCCATCACCCCCTCTCTCCCCACATCACAACCCTACACCCCCTCTCTCCCCACATCACAAACCCTACACCCCCTCTCTCCCCACATCACAACCCTACACCCCCTCTCTCCCCACATCACAACCCTACACCCCCTCTCTCCCCACATCACAACCCTACACCCCCTCTCTCCCCCACATCACAACCCATCACCCCCTCTCTCCCCACATCACAACCCTACAAACCCCCTCTCTCCCCACATCACAACCCATCACCCCCTCTCTCCCCACACCACAACCCATCACCCCCTCTCTCCCCACATCACAACCCTACACCCCCCTCTCCCCTACCACCACCCCATCACCCCCTCTCTCCCCTCCACCACCCACACCCCCCCCCCTCCCCCTCTCCCCAACCACACCCCTCATCCCCCACCACAACCCCCCCCCTCTCCCCTACACCACACCCACACCCCCCTCTCCCACCCACACCCACCCCCTCTCTCCCCACTACCACACCCTACACCCCCCTCTCCCCCCCACACCCATCACCACCACCCTACACCCCCTCTCTCAACCCAACCCACCCATCCCCACCCCCTCCCACCCACATCACACCCTCACCCCCTCTCACCCCACACCACAACCCATCACCCCCTCTCCCCACACCACAACCCTCACCCCCTCTCTCCCCACCCACCACCCCATCACCCCCTCTCCCCACACACCCAAACCCCACACCCCCTCTCTCCCCCACATCACAACCCTCACCCCTCTCTCCCCACACCACAACCCTACACCCCCTCTCTCCCACCCCACAACCCTACACCCCCTCTCTCCCCACACCACAACCCTACACCCCCTCTCTCCCCATACCCACCCACACACCCTCCTCCCCACCCTCACCCACACACCCTCCCCCACATCCCAACTCTACCCCTACCCCCCCCACACACAACCCTACCCCCCTCTCCCCCACACAACCCCATCACCCCCCTCTCCCCACACACAACCCATCACCCCCTCTCTCCCCACATCACAACCCATCACCCCCTCCCCCCCCACACACAACCAACCCCCTCTCCCCCATCACACCTCTCCCCCCTCTCCCCCACATCACCCCCACCCCCTCCTCCCACCCACACCACAACCCCCCCTCCCCCCACCACAACCCACACCCCCTCTCACCCCCACTCACAACCCACAACCCCCCCTCTCCTCCCACATCACAACCCTACACCCCCTCTCTCCCCCAACACCCACACCCACACCCACCTCTCTCCCCCACACAACCCTACACACCCCCTCTCCCCACTCACAACCCAACCCTCTCTCCCCACACACAACCCATCACCCCCTCTCTCCCCACAACAACCCATCACCCCCCTCTCCCCACATCACAACCCTACACCCCCTCTCTCCCCACATCACACCCATCACCCCCTCTCTCCCCACACACAACCCATCCCCCTCTCCCCACACCACACCCCCCCCTCTCTCCCCACACACACAACCCTATCACCCCCTCTCTCCCCACACACAACCCACACCCCCTCTCCCCCCACACCCAACCCACACCCCCTCTCTCCCCACACACACCCTCACCCCCCTCCTCCCCACACACAACCCATCACCCCCTCTCTCCCCCACACAACCCACACCCCCTCTCTCCCCACATCCACAACCCTACACCCCCCCTTCTCCCCCACAACCCACCCCCCTCCTCCCCACACCACCTCACCCCTCCTCCCCACACCACAACCCATCACCCCCCTCTCCTCCACATCACAACCCACCCCCCCTCTCCCCACACCACAACCCATCACCCCCTCCTCCCCACCACCACACACCCACACCCCCCTCTCCCCACCACACCCTCTCTCCCCACACCAACCCATCACCCCCTCTCTCCCCACACAACAACCCTACCCCCCTCCCCCCACCACAACCCACACCCCCTCTCTCCCCCACCACAACCCATCACCCCCTCCTCCCCCACACCACAACCCATCACCCCCCTCTCCCCACACCACAACCCATCACCCCCCTCTCTCCCCACACCACAACCCACACCCCCCTCCCCCCCACCCACCAACCCACACCCCCCCCCCCCCCCCCCTACCCACACCAACCCATCCCCCCTCCCTCCCCCCACCACAACCCTACCCCCCTCCCCCCAACCACACACCCATCACCCCCTCCTCCCATCCCCACCCACCCCCCTCACCCCACACCACACCCTACCCACACCCCTACTCCCTACACCCCCTCACCCACCCACACCCCACCCCCACCCCTACCACACCCACCCCTCCCTCCCCCACACCACAACCCTACACCCCCCTCTCCCCATACCACCACCCATCACCCCCTCTCTCCCCACACCACAACCCATCACCCCCTCTCTCCCCACACACAACCCATCACCCCCTCATCCCCACATCCACAACCCACACCCCCTCCTCCCCACACCACACCCCACCCCCCTCTCTCCCCCACATCAACCCACACCCCACCTCCCATCCACCCCCTCACCCCCTCTCCCCACATCACAACCCACACCCCCTCTCTCCCCATCCCACAACCCATCACCCCCTCCTCCCCACCACCATCACCCCCTCTCCCCCCCCCCCCCTCCCCCCCATCCACCCCACACCTCCCTCCTCCATCCCACCACCCAAACCCCATACCCCCTCTCTCCCCACTCCCAATCCCACCCCATCCTTCCCACCCACACCTCCCTCCTCCATCCACCCCATCCTTACCCCCACACCTCCCTCCCCTCTGCACCCATCCTTACCCCCACACCCCTCCTCCACTGCACCCATCCTTACCCCCACACCTCCCTCCTCCATCTGCACCCATCCTTACCCCACACCTCCCTCCTCCATCTGCACCCCCTCCTTACCCCCACACCTCCCTCCTCCATCTGCACCCCATCCTTACCCCCACGCCTCCCTCCTCCATCTGCACCCCATCCTTACCCCCACACCTCCCTCCTCCATCTGCACCCCATCCTTACCCCCACACCTCCCTCCTCCATCTGATCCCTGCCAATCCACCTCCTCACAAAAAAAAAAAAAAAAAACCCACCCTCTCCACAGACCTCACAGGTGCCGACCTACCAGACCATGTGGAACAACATGAACAGCGCCAACCCCCCGGTCATCACGCGCACCGTGGAGGAGGGGGTGGAGCGCGTGCGCCACTCCAAGGGCCGCTACGCCTTCCTCATCGAGTCCAGCATGAACAACTACTACAACAACCGCAAGCCCTGCGACACCGTGCGGGTCGGCGGGGATTTGAACCTGGAGGGCTTCGGGGTGGCCACGCCGCACGGGTCGGATCTGAAGTGAGTGGGTTGTTGTGCGTGTGTGTGTGTGTGTGTGGTGGGGGGGGGGGGGGGGGGTCGGGGGGGGGGGAGTGGGAGGAGTGGGGGTTGGGTAGGTGGAGGTGCGTTGCTGGGGTGGGGGGGTGAGTGGGGAGGGGTGTGTGTGTTGTTGTTGCATTTGAGCTGGGGTAGAAGTGAGGGCGGGGGGGGGGGGGGGGGGGGGGGGGGGGTATGAGTTTAAGGGGTGAGGGTGAGAGTGGGTATTGAGCCAGGTTTGAAGTTTTGGTTTTGTGGACAGAGAGAGAGAGAGAGAGAGAGAGAGAGAGAGATTGAGATTAACGGCTGAGTTGACAAGCGAGTGAGCGAGTAAGTGAACGACTTGCTGAAACAGTTACTCAACGACTTACTCAGCAAAGGAGTGAGCGACTCGGTTAGACTATTCAATCAGTTTTTTGTTCACTCAACTACATCGTTCGTTTGTAGGGTGCTTAATCAATCATAATTTGTCACTTTTTAACTGACTAATTTCATGGATTGAAAGATACACACTGTTCTATCCGTTGTTCACTCAAATACATCGTTCGTTCATAATTTGCTTACTTAATCTTACTTTGTCACTTTTTGACTAACTAATTTCATGGACTGAAAGATTTTAAAGAATAGACTGAGAAGACTAAAATAATAAAAGCAATTGACGCACTTCCTGTTTGACTGACCGACTGACGTGCTGACCGATTGATTGATTTACTGATGATGAGAAGATGGGTTGACTCACTGACCGACTGACGTGCTGACCGACTGATTGATTTACTGATGAGAAAAGATGGGTTGACTCACTGACTGACTGACGTGCTGACCGACTGATTGATTTACTGATGAGAAGATGGGTTGACTCACTGACTGACTGACGTGCTGACCGACTGATTGATTTACTGATGAGAAGATGGGTTGACTCACTGACTGACGGACGGGCTGACTGACCTATTGACCAACCAACCAGTCGACTGACGGACTGATTTGACCGATCGACGGAACAGTCGACCGATCGATGGATTGTCCGTACTTAACTGACGGAATGAGTGTCTTATCTGATTAACTTTCTTATTTTGCTGAACAATTAAGTAGTGGGGGAAAACAAGTGCAGGTTAACAATTCTTCAGTCGTTATAGTAATGACTTGGCAAAGATTTGAACTTAAAAAAAGGGGAAAAAAACATTGAAGATGAAGAAAATGGGGAATATATTATAACTATGAGCAGCCCTTCACTAGCTGCCTGAGGGAACCATCATAATCTCTCTCGAAGGCACATTTATTTGTATTGCCTGCTCCTAGGCCTTTCGTCCGCTGGATCGGACTCATCAGGGAGACACGGATGATTGTGTCTGTGCTCTTGGTGTCAAATAGAGACACACCACAGTCCATAATTCTGTGGTGTTCTCACCGCCAAGGGTTCAAAAAAAGAATCCAACAGCACCCCCAAAGCAGCCAGCGAAGGGTAGTAAAATGGAACAAAACAAAGGTGTGGAGAGGAAAAAAGTTGCTGAAAAACTAAAAGCATTATTCAAACAGTATAAAATGTAAAGGACAATCTTTGAGCCTATGCTTGAGGATCCATTCAAGGATGCAAGGGAGGTCAAAAGATATGGAACAGTCTGAGTGGTCAGCTCTGCTGTTCAATAACTTTCTTATTTTGTTAACGACAGAGTGACACGCTGACTTGCTTACTTCCAGACTGATTTAAAATACCGTTCCAGCCCGATTTCAGAGCTGATGCCTCGCCCAACACCAAGTCTTTTCTGTTGTTTCTGCTCTCTCTCTCTCTCTCTCTCTCTCTCTCTTCTCTCTCTCTCTCTCTCTCTCTCTCTCTCTCTCTCTAGCGAAAGACATCTATGTTTGTTTAAGAGAGCTCAGAATGCATCCAAGCATCCAACCTTGATCTTGTAAACTAGGGGACCCCGATCTGGTTAGTCTGAATGTTTAATGTCCATGCTCTTTACGTTAATTGTTGAACAGGCTACACTACACTACACTACACTACACTACACTACACTACACTACACTACACTACACTACACTACACTACACTACACTACACTACACACACACACACACACACAACACACACACACACAGAGACTACACTACACTACCCCCCCCCCCCCCCCCCATCATCTCTCATAACCCCAAAAATCAAAGCAACACCTTCAACTCTTGAAATGTATTAATACGACATGTGACCTTTCGATTCATGTAAACAAAATCACCAACAAAGAAATTTCATTCGCGCAGCAAACGTCGGAATTACCCCACCCCCCTTTTGAAAAGTTGCAAGAAAGTTCTTTCAGTTTGGTCAAGTTCAGTAACGGGTGTGCCCACCCTGGGCTGCAAGGCATTCACCGATCCGTGAACGCATTGAGTTCACATGGTTCTGGAGCATCTGTTGAGAGATTGCCATCCACTCCTGCTGCAGGAACCGGAAGAGCTGGTCGACATCAGCAGGTGGGGGGTGATTGTCCCTCACCCGGCGCCCAAGGATATCCCAGAGGTGTTCTATGGGCGCCAAGTCGGGTGATCGGGCTGGCCAGTTCATCCTCACAATCTGCTGACGCTGCAGAACATCTTGGACCACCCTAGCGCGATGAGGGGTCGCGTTATCGTCTTGGGAGTATAGCGCCGGCACCCATGGCTTGCAGTGTAGGGAGGATCAGAGGCGTCACGATTTCATCCCTGTACCGTACGCCGGTAAGATTGCCTCTAATACGGTACAGTGGGGTCCTCCCGTGCAGATGGAAGCCAGACCACACCATAACTGAACCGCCTCCGTACCTGTCATGTTCCTGGACACAGGCGTCGATGAAACGTTCACCTGGACGTCTCCAAGTGCGTATGCGGGCATCACAGGAAGACAGAGTAAACCGGGACTCGTCTGTAAAGAGTACCCTGCCCCACTGCTGTCTGTTCCAACGTCGATGGTTTTGGCAGAACGCCATCCTGGCCCGGCGATGACGTGGTGTGAGGGGCACACGGACGACAGTTCTCCTTGAGTGCAGGCGCACCTCACGCAGACGACGGGTCACCGTCATGCGACTTATGGTGACGTTGGTAGCGGCCCTGAGGTTGCCTATCAACGTCCTGCGGGTGATGGTTCGGTGACGTAGAGCCAAGACCTGGAGGTAGCGATCGTCTCTTCGATCTGTACATCTTGGCCGCCCAGACCGAGGTCGCTCATCAGTACTTCCGGTAGTCTGGAAGCGTTGGTGGAGCCGCTGAATAACAGAGTGGCTAACTCCTAGCCGTCTGGAAACTTCTCTGCCGGAAATGCCGTCCTGCAGCCATCCCAGCGCCCGTCCTCGATCCACTGTCGTCAGTTTCGTTCTTGGAGGCATGCTTAATCCGAGCTCTGGTGCGCGCCCCTAAATACCCATTCCTGTGCAACTTTCGTTGAGAAGTGTTCAGTATAGCCATGGTTTGCTGGTGCAAAATGCCAAAAACCTACTGCAATACTGCTTCTTCAGCTACATTTGAGCAAAGTTTCAAGAAAAGTCTCGTGTTTTGACAACCTTTTCACTGCCCCTAAAAACGGTGTTGCTGAACTGCATATCTTGCAAAACATGGTCAGGCGCGTGCAGCAGTGGGAAAGGCTTTGGGAAAACCCAAGTTGACCATTTTTTCGTCACGCGGTGTTGGCATGAAAAATACATACGGAAAGCTGCTGAAATCAGAGGCCGGCCCTTAATTTTAGTTGCGCAGTATATATATACACACACAAGCGCTTACGCGCTTCGACCCTGTCTCGCCCCGGTGAGTTTGTCTGTCGTGTAGTGTTCCGATGTGCAGTTTTGCCTATGTGGATCACCAGCATCCAGTTTTACATCACGTGATCACCGACCCAGCGATGCTGTTTGTAGGACAGCAAGGATACTTGATACCACATTTGGTGGCGATCGGCCCAAAACTGTGGCCGTGTATAAGCGAACAGACAGACAGACAAATTGAGCTTTATATAATAGATACACGAGCGCGCGCGCGCGCACGCACACACACACACACACACACACACACACACACACACACACACACACACACACACACACACACACACACAATACACACACACTATCGTAGAATAATAACGGAGCGCGCACACACACACACACACACACACACACACACACAACACACACACACACACACACACACACACACACACACCACACACACGCACACACACACACACACACACGCGCGCACGCACACACTAAACTACACACACACACACACACACACACACACACACACACACACACACACACACACACACACACACACACTACACCGCACACACACACACACACACACACACACACACACACACACACACACACACACACACACACACACACACACACTGAGATGAGAGAACGAGAGGTAGTAGGAAGGAGTGAAAAGATGGGGAGGGGTACCCCTCTTTGGCCGGTAGGCTCTCGCCCTTGGAGGAGAAGAGTTTTTTGCACGTTGGGAAGGTCGGTAGATTGGAAGTGAAACGAGTCGTATGATGGGTGACGAGGACTGCGAAACGTTCCGGGGCTGACTGTCCTTGGGGAGGGGGCGGCTGATTTCCCACATGGGGTGAGGCAGAGGGAGAATTGGGGGGGGGGGGGGGGGGGGGGGTACGTGTAGGGGTGGGTTTGGTGGGGGGAGGGCGTCGAAATGGCTGATGGTCGTGGGTGAGAGGTGGGGGTGGGGAGTGGGCCTTAAGATGAAGGAAAGACTTTGAGAGGGAAGGAAAGAAACTACAATAGAAGGAGGCTGTGTGTGTGTGTGTGTGTGTGTGTGTGTGTGTGTGTGTGTTCGCTTCTTTTCCTTCTTTTTTTTTTTTTTTCCCGTCAATAAATAGATAGATAGACAGAGAACTCAGAACTGAGAATTTTTAATCTACGTCGGCCTTTGGCCACAATACATGGAGGTAAGAAATGGAAATGGGGGTGGTGTGGCCACAATACCTGGAGGTAACCAATGGAAATGGGGGTGGTGTGGCCACAATACATGGAGGTAACCAATGGAAATGGGGGTGGTGTGGCTGGGGAAGGGAGTCAAGGAGTGGGGGCGATAAGGAATGAGGAGGGGGGGGGGGGGGGGGGGGGGGGGGGGGGGGGGGGGGGGGGGGGGGGGGGGGGGGGGGAGGGGGTTGAGGAGGAGGAAAAAGATAAATATATTCCCCAGTTTCATATTTTCACGATCTTAACAATCTCTTCCAAACTTAAAAGTGTAGTAAAAATTCAAAATTAACATATCTTAGCAAACAAAGCTGCGCTATATGAGTGAAGGATGAAGATCTATACAACATGAAGTGCAAGAGTAAGTATAGACAGACAAAGAGACAGACAGATAAACAGACAGAAAGACAGACCGACCAAAATAGATAGATAGATAGATAGATAGATAGATAGATAGATAGATAGATAGATAGATAGATAGATAGATAGATAGATAGATAAATAGACAGACAGACAGAAACAAGAAATAAGAGATACTAACCCCCCCCCCCCCCCCCCTAAAAAAAAATGAAAATAAAAAAACGAAAAGAGAAAACAAGGACAGAAAAGAACATGGGCGGTCAGGGGGCAAAAGCAGAATGCTAAGTAGGAAGACAGGAAGGCCTTTTCTTTAAGGAAAAGGGAACGTAGGAAGACAGGAAGGTCTTTTCTTTAAGGAAAAGGGAACGTAGGAAGACAGGAAGATCTTTTCTTTAAGGAAAAGGGAACGTAGGAAGACAGGGAGGTCTTTTCTTTAAGGAAAAGGGAAAGTAGGAAGACGGGAAGGTCTTAAGGAAAAGGGAAAGAGGCAAAATTGAAAGGCAGACAGACAGACAGACAGACAGACATCAGACTGAAAAGAAGTCTGTCATGAAATAAAGACTGGCAGAAAGAAAGAAGGAAAGAAAGAAAAGAGAGAAAGAAAAAAGAAAGAAAGATGTAACAAAGGAATGAAGCGTGAGAAAAAAAAAGAACCACCAAAGGCCAGATAAAGAAAAGATTAATTAGGGAGAAAAAAGGAAAGGAACAAAGAGAAAACCAAAAGCAGGAGAGACAAAAAAAGAAAGAAAGAAAGAAAGAAAAAAGAAGTAAAACCAAAAAAAAAAAAAAAAACGAAAAGGGGAAAATATAATATGGAAAGATAGGGTCAAAAGTCTTTTTACTTCCGTAGATATTTTCAGCTTCCCTGGTGGTATAGAATTTTATTTTCCTCTTCTGTTTTTTTTTTTCTCTTTCTTTCTTATATTCCTTCTCTTTTTCTTTTTTCTTTTTTCTTTTTGGTAACACATGATATATTGCATCTGAGGAAGCGAAGCGATTCCGTCCATCACTTCAAGGAATGTGTGCCACCTCTAATCGAGAGCAGGCGCAGCGTTCTTCACATCGCGTGCTTTGGGGGAAAACGGCATGGACCGTCAGAGAAGACACAAAAGATGTCCCAGTCAAGCATGATGATTACTGCTCTCTCTGTCTGTCTGTCTGTCTGTCTGTCTGTCTCTCTCTCTCTCTCTCTCTCTCTCTCTCTCTCTCTCTCTCTCTGTCTGTCTGTCTGTCTGTCTGTCTGTCTCTCTCTCTCTTTCCGTGTGTGTATGTCTGTGAACGTGTGCATGTGCACCCTTCAGTGTGTGTGTGCGTGCGTGCGTGCGTGCGTGCGCGCGCGCGCGCGCGCGTGCGTGTGTGTGTGTGTGTGTGTGTGTGTGTGTGTGTGTGCGTGCGCGCGCGTGTGTGTGTATGTGTGCGCGCGCGCGTGCGTGTGCATGTGTATGCCTGCATGTGCACGTGCATATGCGTGTGTGTGTGTGTGTGTGTGTGTGTGTGTGTGTGTGTGTGTGTGTGTGTGTGTGTGTGTGTGCACGTGCATGTGTGTGCGTGTGTGCGCGCGCGCATGTGTGTGTGTGTGTGTGTGTGTGTGTGTGTGTGTGTGTGTGTGTGTGTGTGTGTGATTCAAGATTCAAGATTCAAGATTCAATAGTTTAATGCCTTTGAAAACCGTAACAGGTTTTATATGACACAAATAAATAGAGAAAAGATAAACGAAACCAAATGACGAAATACACATTTATGCTTGTTGTTGTATCCAACTATCATCATGTTATATCAAGTTGTCCTTGTCATACATTTTAGCTTATTGACACTTTGAAATAGCATGCACATATTTTGAGATCTCGCTGATAAGCATGTCATTTGATATTAAGATAGATGGCAGCGCATTTTGTATATTATATTTGTCTTTGATGTGTTCTAAAAACTGCCGCCTTATATCGTTATATTTAGTACATTTATCTAAGAAATGAATTTCGTCTTCTACTTCATTACATTCCAAACACAGTCTTCTTTCTCTTGGTGTCTTAGTATATCTACCTTTTTCTATTTTAAGATCGTGACAAGAAATCCTTAATTTACATAGTGCTTGTTTTTGATTGAAGCTTATGAAAAAGTTTGCTAAATATGGTTCCATTCTGTAATCTGTAGTAATATTGTCATGAAATTTTAGTTTTGATTCTGTTTCTGATTTTTTTCTTTTCCAAAATAATACATATTCATCTTTTAGTTTATTCTTGACCACATAACACAACTTGTTAATATTAAAAGTATGCTGGTTATTCCAAACATGCTTCAATCCCATTAGGCTGAGAATTTGTTTGACAAATCTAAACCAAGGTGTTTGCTGATCTTCGTTGTTTAACATGTTAGTGTATATGATTTTAATAAGCGAGTTGTCTTCAGATTCTAAAATATGATGCCAAAACTTTATTATCTGATGAATTATTGTTAAGCTAATTGGAAAACTTCCGAGTTCTCCAATTACAGCTAAGTTTATAGCTTTTTTGTGTACACCAACCATTTGCTTGAAGAACTTGTGTTGAGTATGTTCATGTGGTAAACTATTCGAAAGGCAATGATTAAACAGATTATCTAAATTGAAATGATCATTTAATTTTAAGCAAAAAGGTAGCCATACATCCGCGCCATACATTAATATTGGTGAAATAAGACTATCAAACAACTTTAGAACAAGTTTAAAATTAATATTTTGATTTTTAAACGTGTGTGTGTGTGTGTGTGTGTGTGTGTGTGTGTTCATGGGCCCAAGCTAAAACATTACTGCTAATACACTAGTGTAAGTGGACGCAAATGCGCTAGTATCATTTCTAATCAAACTAAGCCGGAAGCTTTAGAAAGGGAGACTTGAATGCAAAATGCGGGGAGACTGAGAAAAAAAAATCGTGCTGAGCGAACACAAAAGCTCAGAAAATGCATCCCGCGAATGCAGAAGAAGAAGAAGAAGAAGAAGAAGAAGAAAGAGGAGGAGAAGGAAGAGGAAGAGGAGAAGGAGGAGGAGGAGGTGAAACAGAACACCATAATTACGATGATGACGGTGATGGTGATGGTGGTGG
>CM031602.1:7973360-7990860 GCA_018398815.1 Conus ventricosus
TGAACGTTTCTCTTTTTTTTCTTCTATTTTTTAATAATTCCATATTAATTAAATTGTCGTTTTCTGAAATACTGCCATCGTTAACAATGATTGTTTTCAACATTTACGATAATTTTAAATGGAATTAGATGAAATATTGCAGTAAGAATCAATGATGTTTACTTGCTCCGATGCCACTGACTCACCGTATTGGGATGCTTTGGGGTTGGGGAGGGGGCACACAGTGCTTCGGCTGCGCATGTCCTGTGTCCTAGAGCTTCGGCTGTGTCTTTAATTAGCGTCCGTTTCGCATTTCTTCATCGTTTCTTTACCCCATTTTTCCATCTCGTATGTTCCCACACACGCACACAACGACGACAGCAAAAACAGCAACAATGTTTTACAACAGCAACATTATCAGCAGTTGCAACAAAAAAAAAACCAACAAGATGCGAAGCATATAAACGTACTCCCAGTTTTCCAAACCGCTTAAAAATCGGCCAAGCGTTTTGTGAGATAAGAAATAAAGGCAAAATAACGGTTTTAACGGTTATTTAACCGATGTACACTTTTGAAACTGGTATTTTAGTCCTCACTGAGCTAAAGCTTGTGTACATTCTAAATTTCATCCAAATCGGACAATATGTCAAGAATAACGGTTTTTAACGGTCAGATTTTGAAACACTACATGGAAGTGCCATTTGTGTGTGATAACCTTTCTATATACAAAATTTCATTAAAACCCACCAATATATAAAAAATAACGGCAAAATAACGGTTTAACGGTTATATAACTGATATACACTTTTGAAACCGGTATTTTAGTCCTCACTGGGCCAAAGCCTGTGTACATTTCAAATTTCATCCAAATCGGACAATATGTCAAGAATAACGGTTTTTAACGGTCAAATTTTGAAACACTATATAGAAGTGCCATTTGTGTGTGATAACTTTATATACCAAATTTCATTAGAATCCACCTATATATAAGAAATAATGGCAGAATAACAGTTTTTTAACGGTTGTTTAATCCATTTTCAACATTACATCACTTACATATGGACAGAGGCTCCGATTTGTCACAAGATCATCCAAACCGCTTATAAATTGGCCAAGTACTTTCTGAGATATTCCATAAAGAAGAAAAACCGTTGCAGGCCGTTACAGCCGTTAGTAACGGATATAGCGGTAAACTAAAACATGGGGCATCATTCGTGGCCCATAATGAACATACCTACACATTTTCAGAAAGATCGGCTCTGTAGTTTTGTCTGGAGCGAGTGGAACACATTTTGACCACGGACACACAGACAGACAGACAGATAGACAGACACACAGACAGCATTTCTTCGTTCCCATTCTAAAGTACTCACTGTTTTATAAGAACTGGGAGTACAAAAAACAAGAGATCCCTCAATCAGTCACCAAGTCAGGGTTATCTACAATGAGCTTTTATTCGATCGACTCGCGCACCCGTAAACACACACACACACACACACACACACACACACACACACACACACACACACACACACACACACACTGAAACCAATTTATTGTCAGATTTACTCATGGTTGTACTGACATTTAAGAAAACATTATGAACAGAATGTCAACGTTTTTCTTTCAAAGAAAAGGAACATAATCAACACACAAAAACACGCGCGCGCGCGCGCGCACGCACGCACGCACGCACGCACACACACACACACACACACACACACACACACACACACACACACACACACACACACAACACACACTCACACGCACATACCACACACACACACACACACACACACACACACCACACACACACACACCACACACACACACACACACACACGCGCGCGCGCGCGCGCACGCACACTTTTTATCTCTCGGAGAGCGAGTTTAAACATTGACTCTGTCTCTGTGTCTTTGCCTCTGTCTGTCTGTCTGTCTGTCTCTTCTCTCTCTCTCTCTCTCTCTCTCTCTCTCTCTCTCTCTCTCTCTCTCTCTCTCTCTCTCTCTTCTGACTTCAGATGGGCCGATGGCCTTACTGAATATACTTCTGAAGTCTGAAGTCTCTTTCTCTCTGACTGGCTTTCTTGTCTGTCTGTCTGTATGCCCCCCCCCCCCCCTCTCTCTCTCTCTCTCTCTCTCTCTCTCTCTCTCTCTCTCTCTCTCTCTCTCTCTCTCTCTCTCTCTCTCTCTCTCTCTCAATTATCGTAAAACACTGCACTTCGTTGGGATACACATCAAGTTCCGCAATATTCCCTGCAGATAATTATGGATCGTGTCACATATAAATGATGATGAAATTAATTTTCTCTGGGGTTTGTGTTTCTAATATGTTAACGTTTTCTCCTAAAATGTTTGTTCACACACACACACACACAGACACACACACACACAGACACACACACACACACACACACACACACACACACACACACACACACACACACACACACACACACACACACACACCAGCCTCTTTACGAGAAGCATGTCTTTCATACAACAAAAATGTTGTATCCCCCTCCCCTCCCCCCCGGCGCCCTTCCCCTCCCCATACCCCTCCTACCTCCCTCCACCGCCCCTCTCTACCTCTGTGTGTGTGTGTGTGTGTGTGTGTGTGTGTGTGTGTGTGTGTGTGTGTGTGTGTGTGATTCTGTGTTTGTGTGTGTGTGTGTGTTTGTGTGTGTGTGTGTGTGTGTGTGTGTGTGTGTGTGTGATTCTCTCTCTGTGTGTGTGTGTGTGTGTGTGTGTGTGGTGTGTGTGATTCTGTGTGTGTGTGTGTGTGTGTGTGTGTGTGTGTGTGTGTGTGTGTGTGTGTGTGTGTGTGCTATCAGGGAGATGATCAGTTACGCCACGTTGAAGATGAAGGAGGATGGAACCTTGCACCGGCTGGAGACCAAGTGGTGGTATGAGAAGGGAGAGTGTGGCTCCGACACGGGCCACAGGGTGAGCTGCAATGCGTGTGTGTGTGTGTGTGTGTGTGTGTGTGTGTGTGTTTAGTGTGTGTTATTGTGTATGCGTGTGCGTATGTTTGTGTGTGTGTGTGTGTGTGTGTGTGTGTGTGTGTGTGTGTGTGTGTGTGTGTGTGTGTGTGTGTTTGCAGGCACACACACGTGAGTGTCTGGAGTACTGTCTTTGACTAGGCAGCTGTGTGATCAGGATGTGGTCTCTGTTCCCTTTATCTGGGTGATGGGAAGCCTGACGTCTGTCTTTGGTGACCGGACTACTAGGGTAGCAGGAGACGGGGGTGGGGGGTGGGGCTTCACCACTGGGGTTTGAACTAGGCTGTCAGTCACCGTAATGCTACAGATGATGATGATGGTGGTTATGATGATGATGATGATGATGATGATGATGATGATGATGATTATGATGATGATGATGATGATGATGACGATGAAGAAAATGACGACGATGATGGTAACGATGACGATGTTGACGAAAATGACGACAGTAATGAGACGATGATAATGACGATGATCATGATGATAACGATGGTGATGATGATGATGATGATGATGATGATGATGATGATGATGATGATGATGATGATGATGACGACGACTACGACGACGTTGTTCTGAGGACGACGACGATGACAATGAAAATGATGACGATGGTAATGCGATAATGACGATTATGATAAAGGGGGTGATGATGACGAAGATGACGACGATGATGACGATGGTAATGCGATAATGACGATTATGATAAAGGGGGTGATGATGACGAAGATGACGACGATGATGACAATGGTAATGCGATAATGACGATTATGATAAAGGGGGTGATGATGACGAAGATGACGACGATGATGACGATGGTAATGCGATAATGACGATTATGATAAAGGGGGTGATGATGACGAAGATGACGACGATGATGACGATGGTAATGCGATAATGACGATTATGATAAAGGGGGTGATGATGACGAAGATGACGACGATGATGACGATGGTAATGCGATAATGACGATTATGATAAAGGGGGTGATGATGACGAAGATGACGACGATGATGACGTTGATGATGACGATGATGATGATGACGACGACGACGACGATGATGATGATGATGATGATGATGATGATGATGATGATGATGATGATGATGATGATGATGATGATTATGATGATGATGACGAC
This sequence comes from Conus ventricosus, assembly GCA_018398815.1. Classification (NCBI taxonomy): domain Eukaryota; kingdom Metazoa; phylum Mollusca; class Gastropoda; order Neogastropoda; family Conidae; genus Conus; species Conus ventricosus. The sequence goes on from CM031602.1 coordinate 7,977,489, forward strand.
GACGTTGATGATAATAATGATGATGATGATGATGACGACGATGACGACGGTGGCGACGACGACGACGGTGGCGACGACGACTATGATGATGATGATGGTGATGATGAAGACGATGATGATGATGATGATGACGACGAAAATGATGATGATAATGATGACGACGATGATGACGTTGACGATGATTATGATTATGACGGTTATGACATTGATGATGACGTTCATGATGTTTGGAGAACTTTCAATGGGGACATACGGACGATTGATAAACTTGCGATTCGTCTGGTGGTAATGATATCAATAACTGCATTTTCTACTACTCAACAACGGACACAAGCAAGAAAGAGAACATTTTGGTTATTATGTTTATCTCCTGTGTGAATCCTTCGAAAACATTAGTACATGTCTTACATCGATGCTTAAGAAAGAAAAAAAAAAGAAAAAAAACAATAAAACACAAGACTGCAGTCAGATCACTATCAAGAAGATTGTAGACCCCTGTCAAGGTCGATCACAATCTGGATCCGCGCTTTTATCTTACCTGCTTCTCCGATCTGCGTAGCAATGTGACAGACTTATCAAGTGTTTTCAAGTTCAGATATTGGTCGTGTGTAAAGCTGATAAGCGCCCACCGAAAACCCATATTTTTCATGTTATGACAAGTGAGGCTTCATGCCGGGACACGCGCACGTGTATAGTTATTGTTGTTTAGATGTCAAGTATGCGTGGTTGAAGCTACATTCGCTCACCTGGTCCAACTTGTATAGTTATTGTTGTTTAGATGTCAAGTATGCGTGGTTGAAGCTACATTCGCTCACCTGGTCCAACTTGTATAGTTATTGTTGTTTAGATGTCAAGTATGCGTGGTTGAAGCTACATTCGCTCACCTGGTCCAACTGGTTGAAGCTGCATTCGCTCACCTGGTCCAACTGGTTGAAGCTGCATTCGCTCACCTGGTCCAACTGGTTGAAGCTGCATTCGCTCACCTGGTCCAACTGGTTGAAGCTGCATTCGCTCACCTGGTCCAACTGGTTGAAGCTGCATTCGCTCACCTGGTCCAACTGGTTGAAGCTGCATTCGCTCACCTGGTCCAACTGGTTGAAGCTGCATTCGCTCACCTGGTCCAACTGGTTGAAGCTGCATTCGCTCACCTGGTCCAACTGGTTGAAGCTGCATTCGCTCACCTGGTCCAACTGGTTGAAGCTGCATTCGCTCACCTGGTCCAACTGGTTGAAGCTGCATTCGCTCACCTGGTCCAACTGGTTGAAGCTGCATTCGCTCACCTGGTCCAACTGGTTGAAGCTGCATTCGCTCACCTGGTCCAACTGGTTGAAGCTGCATTCGCTCACCTGGTCCAACTGGTTGAAGCTGCATTCGCTCACCTGGTCCAACTGGTTGAAGCTGCATTCGCTCACCTGGTCCAACTGGTTGAAGCTGCATTCGCTCACCTGGTCCAACTGGTTGAAGCTGCATTCGCTCACCTGGTCCAACTGGTTGAAGCTGCATTCGCTCACCTGGTCCAACTGGTTGAAGCTGCATTCGCTCACCTGGTCCAACTGGTTGAAGCTGCATTCGCTCACCTGGTCCAACTGGTTGAAGCTGCATTCGCTCACCTGGTCCAACTGGTTGAAGCTGCATTCGCTCACCTGGTCCAACTGGTTGAAGCTGCATTCGCTCACCTGGTCCAACTGGTTGAAGCTGCATTCGCTCACCTGGTCCAACTGGTTGAAGCTGCATTCGCTCACCTGGTCCAACTAGTTTACTTCTTAATTTCATCGGAAATGAAATGAGGTAGGGAGCAGTAAACGATAAACAGTAAAACAAGTGGGGTATGTTTTGCTCCCATAAGGAAATGAAATGAGGTAGGGAGCAGTAAACGATAAACAGTAAACAAGTGGGGTATGTTTTGCTCCCATAAGGAAATGAAATGAGGCAGGGAACAGTAAACGATAAACAGTAAACAAGTGGGGTATGTTTTGCTCCCATAAGGAAATGAAATGAGGCAGGGAACAGTAAACGATAAACAGTAAACAAGTGGGGTATGTTTTGCTCCCATAAGGAAATGAAATGAGGCAGGGAACAGTAAACGATGAACAGTAAACAAGTGGGGTATGTTTTGCTCCCATAAGGAAATGAAATGAGGCAGGGAACAGTAAACGATAAACAGTAAACAAGTGGGGTATGTTTTGCTCCCATAAGGAAATGAAATGAGGTAGGGAACAGTAAACGATAAACAGTGAACAAGTGGGGTATGTTTTGCTCCCATAAGGAAATGAAAATGAGGCAGGGAACAGTAAACGATAAACAGTAAACAAGTGGGGTATGTTTTGCTCCCATAAGGAAATGAAATGAGGCAGGGAACAGTAAACGATAAACAGTGAACAAGTGGGGTATGTTTTGCTCCCATAAGGAAATGAAATGAGGCAGGGAACAGTAAACGATAAACAGTAAACAAGTGGGGTATGTTTTGCTCCCATAAGGAAATGAAATGAGGTAGGGAACAGTAAACGATAAACAGTGAACAAGTGGGGTATGTTTTGCTCCCATAAGGAAATGAAATGAGGCAGGGAACAGTAAACGATAAACAGTGAACAAGTGGGGTATGTTTTGCTCCCATAAGGAAATGAAATGAGGCAGGGAACAGTAAACGATAAACAGTGAACAAGTGGGGTATGTTTTGCTCCCATAAGGAAATGAAATGAGGCAGGGAACAGTAAACGATAAACAGTAAACAAGTGGGGCATGTTTTGCTCCCATAAGGAACCTATCACAGAGTAACTTTTATTCAAGTCTGGCACAGCCTTTTAAACTTGAATAAAGTCAGACAAAATACATAGACAAACAATCTAATAGTGGGGGAAAAACAAGCGCAGGCCAACAACTGAACTGTCTGGCAAAGATTTGGACTTGAGGGGAGGGGAGGAGAGGGGAGTTTGAAGATGGAGAAACTGGGAAAATGAAATTAAAAAAAAAAATATGTTACAGATATAAAAAACTCTTCACTAGCTGCATAAGGGAACCATCGCAATCCCTTTTGAAGGCAGATATATTTGTATTGCCTGCTCTGAGGCCTTTCGCACGCTGGATCGGGACTCATCAGGGAGACACGGCTGGTTGTGTCTGCGCTCCCGGCGTCAAATAGAGACACACCACAGTCCATAATACTGTGGTGTTCTCACCACTATGGGTGCAAAAAAGAATCCAATAGCACCCCCAGAGCAGCCAGCGAAGAGTAGTAAATGCAACCAAACAAAAGTGTGGGGAGGAAAAAAAGTTGTTGTAAAATTAAAGACATTATGCAAATAATATAAAATGTAGGGGACAGTCTTTGAGCCTACGCCTGAGGATTGTCCAGGACGGGGGAAATCGTGATGGTATTGCTTAAGTGCACTAAGTTGATGTATTATTAGTCAGGCTTAACACACCAAGGTTATCTTTGCACTCATACACGCATATGCACACTCATGCGTCCACCAAACATTCACCTCTCTCTGGGAATGGGACGTCACGCATTCGTTTCTCTCCAAACACGACTGAGCACAAGAATTACAATTTCTATGCTACTTATAATCAAACATGAAAAATCCAATTACACAAAAATGAACAAATCAGCACATGAAAGATCAATACTTCCTAATCCCGGGTTATAATAAATGACTTCTTACCTGGCCAGGTTTTCACACACACAACCACGCTTTCACACCACACCACAGTTCTTGAAAAGAAGTCTCTTCACGTCTTCTTCAGCACTGCTTGATGGTGATGCCCTTGGTTGACTGGCTCCAGGCTTCAGGACTGGGTCTTCGTGGTCGTCTCTGGGATCTCGACGTAGAACTCTCCTTCTTCGTCTTCTTCACCCACCTCTGGGTTCAAATTCAGTTTGTCTGTCTTCACCCACCTCTGGGCTTCAAACTTAGTTTCCTTCTCTTCCAGCTTGTCTTTAACTCTAAGACCTTGCTGTCTCTTCTATCTCCCAGACCACGTTTCTCTCGACCCTTTCTCTGTCCTGCTCACTCCTCTCCTCTCTCTCTCTCCTCTGCCTTCTCTCTCTCTCTCCTGGTGTTGTTCTCCTTCACGTTGTTCTCCCTCAGTTTAATAGGGATGGAAACAAAGGATCCCCCTTCGGGCCATGCCTTTGTCCATGCTGCTTCTCAAACCCCTAGTTCACAAGTACCCTGAATTCTCCATTCGCTACATTCTCCCACACATCAGCATTTACACACATCCCTACCTAATTGATTAGCAAACAAACACTTAGCACCAGATGGACATCGGAATTTCCCGCCGACTTCGGTGGTCACTTAACACAGTAATTATCCTAAAGAGGGCTACTACAACCTCCACAACGCATTCAGCCAGCCTGACAATAGAACCAACACAGTGACCCACGGCAATACCATCCGAACGAATCCAAGACTCCTGCTCTTCACTGACTGTTTACAAAAGAACCTCAGCTGACTGAGCATTAGCGCTCACTTGGAGCGCCGAGGTCGTAGTGGCTACATTCCCTTCCCCCTTTCGCCACCGGGCAGGTCGAACTCTCTCCTAGGTGTCATCTGTCATCTGACCACTTCGGCCTCCTTCACACAGTTCGGCCGTGTGCGATGGGTAAAGTACCCTGGTTAATTGGTCTATTACCTATTTGTATACTACGTACAACGTCCCTTTGCCTCCAAGCGTCTAATGCCTTTTGTGAGAGGTTTCACGCTCCTTGACAAGGATCCACCCAAAGATGCAAGGGAGATCAAAAGACAAACACACAGACGGACAGAAACAAATACAAATAACCTCAATTTAATCAAAGCAAAATCGGAAATGAAATGAGGTAGGGAACAGTAAACGATAAACAGTAAACAAGTGGGTATGTTTTGCTCCCATAAGGAAACTAACACAGAGTAACTTTTATTCAAGACTGGCACAGCCTTTTAAACTTGAATAAAGTCAGACAAAATACATAGACAAACAATCTAATAGTGGGGGAAAAACAAGCGCAGGCCAACAACTGAACTGTCTGGCAAAGATTTGGACTTGAGGGGAGGGGAGAGGAGAGGGGAGTTTGAAGATGGAGAAACTGGGAAAATGAAATTAAAAAAAAAAAGAAAAAAATTATGTTACAGATATGAAAACTCTTCACTAGCTGCATAAGGGAACCATCGCAATCCTTTTGAAGGCAGATATATTTGTATTGCCTGCTCCGAGGCCTTTCACCCGCTTGGATCGGGACTCATCAGGAGACACGGCTGGTTGTGTCTGCGCTCCCGGCGTCAAAGAGAGACACACCACAGTCCATACACTGTGGTGTTCTCACCACCATGGGTGCAAAAAAGAATCCAATAGCACCCCAGAGCAGCCAGCGAAGAATAGTAAATGCAACCAAACAAAAGTGTGGGGAGGACTAAAAAGTTGTTGTAAAACTAAAGACATTATGCTTTTTTGTTTCCTCCCCACACTTTTGTTTGGTTGCATTTACTACTCTCGCTGGCTGCTCTGGGGGTGCTATTGGATTCTTTTTTGCACCCATGGTGGTGAGAACACCACAGTATTATGGACTGTGGTGTGTCTCTATTGGTGTGGTGTGAAAGCGTGGTTGTGTGTGTGAAACCTGGCCAGGTAAGAAGTCATTTTATTATAACCGGGATTTAGGAAGTATTGATCTTTCATGTGCTGATTTGTTCATTTTTGTGTAATTGGATTTTTTCATGTTTGATTATAAGTAGCATAGAAATTGTAATTCTTGTGCTCAGTCGTGTTTGGAGAGAAACGAATGCGTGACGTCCCATTCCCAGAGAGAGGTGAATGTTTGGTGGACGCATGAGTGTGCATATGCGTGTATGAGTGCAAAGATAACCTTGGTGTGTTAAGCCTGACTAATAATACATCAACTTAGTGCACTTAAGCAATACCATCACGATTTCCCCCGCCCCGTCCTGGACAATCCTCAGGCGTAGGCTCAAAGACTGTCCCCTACATTTTATATTATTTGCATAATGTCTTTAATTTTACAACAACTTTTTTTCCTCCCCACACTTTTGTTTGGTTGCATTTACTACTCTTCGCTGGCTGCTCTGGGGGTGCTATTGGATTCTTTTTTGCACCCATGGTGGTGAGAACACCACAGTGTTATGGACTGTGGTGTGTCTCTCTCTGACGCCGGGAGCGCAGACACAACCAGCGTGTCTCCCTGATGAGTCCCGATCCAGCGTGCGAAAGGCCTCGGAGCAGGCAATACAAATATATCTGCCTTCAAAAGGGATTGCGATGGTTCCCTTATGCAGCTAGTGAAGAGTTTTCATATCTGTAACATAATTTTTTTATTTTTTTTTAATTTCATTTTCCCAGTTTCTCCATCTTCAAACTCCCCTCTCCTCTCCCCTCCCCTCAAGTCCAAATCTTTGCCAGACAGTTCAGTTGTTGGCCTGCGCTTGTTTTTCCCCCACTATTAGATTGTTTGTCTATGTATTTTGTCTGACTTTATTCAAGTTTAAAAGGCTGTGCCAGTCTTGAATAAAAGTTACTCTGTGTTAGGTTTCCTTATGGGAGCAAAAACATACCCCACTTGTTTCTTGATTTCATGTCCACGAGGAAAAACAATTCTTGAAAAATACTGGCAACACTGTATGAATGAACAAAGTCTTCATCTTTGCGTCATTAACCTTCCTCTTAACAAGTAATAAATAATGCTGACAACTGATTCATCAGACGTCTCGTTCACAAGTTACAAGTTCAACCTGGTGTAGGAAATCACCTGCATTTCACCTTGAAGACATACCATTGCTGCCTTTCTGTTTCTTAGGTTCGCGCTTCTTGGTGCAAAAAGTGCGTCCTTTGTGGCATCGTGTTTCGACAGAAAAACACGCGCTTTTGGGATGCTTTTTTGGACCGCTCTGTCATTGTCAGCACTTGCCTTCATCCTTTGAGATCCCCGAGGAATGTAGCACTGCGGCAACACTCTTCCAGGGAGCTCGGTTCTGGGCTGACCTCCTCAGCTGGGCCCATGACACTCCGGCTGTCTTCACTTCGGAATCCATGGCACCGGCGCCAATTCTGTCAAGGTCGTCACACCTTTCTTTTCCCCTACGCATTCCATTCGAGCGCCTGTCTTGTGACGTTGGTCGGAGTCTTCCTCCGTCTGTGACTACTCCGGCTCTATTTTCCTTGTCTTTATCTGTGTGTCCTTAGAAGTTCGTGTGGTTCTCTGCCACCGGGTTTGTGGTAGACATGACTTCTGGCCATATGATGCTGAGGATCGTTGTCAACACACTGAAGTGGAAAGTTGCTGTGGTGAGGAGTTCGGAGTGAACAGGGCGAGTTATCTGGGTAGAAACCCAGAGCCATGATGAAGTAGCAAGTCTGGCCAGCTATAGCTCTCATGCTCATGGAACAGCTTCAGCAGTGCGCCCTGTACTGCCGTCCATCCCGGGTCCTTCTCTGTGTTTATGATGCATTCAGGAGATAACGACACAGACCAAGAACTTACAACGTAAGACAGTTTATCTCTACACTTCAACTCCCATCGACAAGGACGCACAGTTCGCATGCGAAGTAAAAAAAAAAAAAAAAAAAAACAAAACAAAAAAACGTTGGCTCATTTCCGTGTCTGAGACAATGCGTCATGGAGAGGAAGAGAGTTCCGTGCAAACCACTGTTCGCCAGACGCCTCCTCCCATCCCTCAATACCTCAGCTCTGAACCCGACCAACCGCTCCAACACGACGTTCCATCGCTCAGGGGAAACAAAGAAAAGAAACGAAAAAGTTATAATCCTTTGAACTATCAGCCGTGTCATTGTCATTCCAAATACTGCTGCTTTCCTGACATAATTATGTAACTGTTTTCCTTGAAAAGAAAAACACAATAGGGTAGGGAATGGGGTCAGGGTGGGGACAAAAAAAAAGAGTGATCCTTTTGTTGATAACAACGTAAATAGCCCATGTCCTTCTGTCCTTATCATCGCTGTTTCACGTCCTTATCGTCGCTGTTTTAATGAAGAAGAAAATCTCATTTAATCGGGAAAACGGAGTGAAAACAGCTATGGTGAACTTATGACTCAGCTGTGCTGCCATATGTCCAAGCCGTGATGCGTTCTGTTGGTGCCCTGAGTGTTGTCCAAGCCGTCAGGCGGTCTGTTGGTGCCCTGAGTGTTGTCCAAGCCGTCAGGCGGTCTGTTGGTGCCCGGAGTGTTGTCCAAGCCGTGATGCGGTCTGTTGGTGCCCTGAGTGTTGTCCAAGCCGTCAGGCGGTCTGTTGGTGCCCTGAGTGTTGTCCAAGCCGTCAGGCGGTCTGTTGGTGCCCGGAGTGTTGTCCAAGCCGTCAGGCGGTCTGTTGTGCCCTGAGTGTTGTCCAAGCCGTGAGGCGATCTGTTGGTGCACTGAGTGTTGTACAAGCTGTGAGGCGACCTGTTGGTGCCCTGATTGTTGGAGGCGTGGTGTTTGCAGGAGTCCAAGAAGCGGTCCCTGTCTCTGAGCAACGTGGCCGGGGTGTTCTACATCCTCATCACCGGCTTGGTCCTGGCCATTGTTCTGGGGCTCCTGGAGGTCTGCCTCCTTCGCCGTCACGCTGCGGCTGACCATTCGGTTTGTGTGTGTGGCTGTGTGTGTGTGTGTGTGTGTGTGTGTGTGTGTGTGTGTGTGTGTGTGTGTGTGTGTGTGTGTGTATGTGTGTGTGTGTGTGTGTGTGTGTGTAGTGCAGTGCGGTGCGGTGCAGGGCAGTGCAGTGCAGTGTAGTTTGCGTGCGTGCGTAGGTGTGCGCGCTCACGCGGGCGTGTGTGTGTGTGTGTGTGTGTGTGTGTGTGTGTGTGTGTGTGTGTGTGTGTGTGTGTGTGTAGTGCTGTGTAGTGTAGTGTAGTGTAGTGTAGTGCAGTGCAATGCAGTGCAGTGTAGTGTAGTGTAGTGTAGTGTAGCGCGCGTGCGCGCGCGCACGCGGGCGTGTGTGTGAGCGTGTGTGTGTGTGTGTGTGTGTGTGTGTGTGTGTGTGTGTGTGTGTGTGTATGTGCGTGTGTGTATCTTGTATAAAAGGATACAAGAACAACAAGAACAAGAACAAAAACTTTATTCTCCAGGCCACTAGCCCATAGAAATAGGGTCAAAATATACAGAATGTTATGCACGTGGAATAAAGCAATTGTTACAGTAAATAAATATATCTGAGAATTACAACACAATAGACTTAAATCTTTCATCAATTCTCCTTCAACTAGTTACAATATTCCTTTGACGGAGAGCATAGAAAATATACATAGCAAGTTTTCTTATCGCATCTACTGACCCCTTGTGAAGTGTATCGGTATACGGTTGTTTAATACCTTCCAGATATCTGTTTCTTATTTCATCATATCTAGGACAGTTATGTACAAAATGATTTTCATCTTCAATTACTTTACATGTTGGACAAGCAAAGTTTAGGTTTTCACTAAATATTCTCCTAAATGATGAACCATTTATTGGTAGTACCCCCAGTCTTAATTTCACAAGTCCGTCACGGAAGCATCTGATATCTAAAAACTGGAAATAAGGTTCGCTTTCGAGGGTTGTTTTAAAAAGCCGATAATTTTTGTATATATCTTTATTCATAATAGATTCCTCCCATTCTTGTAAATAATTATCTTTCAGTCTTTGTTTGAATAAAGAGAGAAAAGCCTTTTCACATCCTACACCTTGATTTATCCATGCATGCCCAAACCCCATTCTAAACATAATGTTTCTGATCTGACTTGCCCAACAAACTTTGCCCCTTTCATCTAATTTCCAAAGCATTGGATATGCCATCCTTGGGATTCTAGTCATGTCCATCTTTAGAATTTTAAGCCAATATTTAACACATCTGAAATAACTATTCACATATAATGGGTGCCTCCCTGTTTCCCCAAGAACAAACTTGTTTGGTACTTTTAATGGGACTCGTAAAAATCGTTTACATGCATAACTGTGAACCTTTTCAATGTTGTCTAATCTATTCATACCCCACATTTCAGCCGCATACAGTAATATAGGTTGTACTTGAGTGTCAAATATTTTGAAAAAACAAGATTTTGAAATATCATGCAATCTGCCAATATGTTTCACACATTCAATGCAAGCTCTTCTGCCCTTTACCGCCAGAGCATCAACACACTTTGGTATGCTCATTTTGGTTGTAAACACAAAACCGAGATAATTATATTCATTTACTACTTCTAAAGAATCTCCATTTATATTCCATTTGTCGTTCTTGCCCAGAAACCCCCCTTTTCGAAATACTATAACCTTTGTTTTGTCTTTGTTAATATTCAGAAATAGCTTTTTGCAAGATTCGTTCAGTACATCAATTTGATTCTGTAAACCTTTAGCGGTGTCGGACAGCAGAACTATATCATCAGCAAACAAAAGTATACATAGCTCAACATAACCTGGTAACAACTGAATACCATGCATTCCATTTTCTTCCACAGCCATAGCAATTTCATTTATAAAAATCGAAAAAAGTTCTGGGCTCAGGATGCAGCCTTGTCTCACCCCAACAGGACAATCAAAAAAATCAGTTACACGATCCTCTATTCTGACGCATGAAAGAGCTGATTTATAAATAGCCCTTATTGCTTTAATAAATTTACCATGAATTCCTGTTTTTATCAGAATCTCAAATAATGATCCATGTTGAACTGAATCGAACGCTTTTCTCAGGTCCACAAAACATGCAAAAAGCTTTCCTCCTTTCTTTGAAAAACATTTCTGAATGATTGCATTCAAGGTAAAAATGTGGTCAAATGTAGATACCCCTTTCTGAAACCTGCTTGGGACTCTGTTAGCTTCTTATTTGTTTCAGTAAAGTTCACTAATCTCTTGTTGAGAATATTAGTATAGCATTTACTCATTAAACTCAATAATGACACACCTCTGTAATTATCTGCTACTGATTTATCACCTTTCTTAAAAATTGGTACTATAATGGATTTTGTCCATTCCTCAGGATATTGACCTTTCTCGAAAAGATTATTAAATAATTTTGTCATGAATTTGACTGATTTCTCACTACATAGTTTTAGCATTTCTGAAGTAATTCCATCAATACCGCATGCTTTTCCATTTTTCAGTTTATGAACTGCCTCGTAAACTTCTCTTTCATAAATAGGTGAGTTTAAATCACTGCATTCTGATTCATAACTTTCAAAGCTAAAATCAAATGTTTTTATTTCTGGAACATTGAATAGGTTTTTAAAGTAGTGAAGCCATTGCTGGTCAGAAATTTCAGGACAAATGCGAGCCCTTTTCTTACCAGACATGAATTTAACTTCTTTCCAAAATGATTTACTGTCTTTGGCAAAACTTGCAAGTTTCCTTGCTTTTTCACGTTTAAAGCTACTCTTTTTTCTTCTTATCAGCGTTTTGTACTCCTTCCTATCCTGAACAAATTGTCTCCTTTCCTCTGATTGTTGTGTCTTTGACACAGAATATGTTACGTGCCTTGCTTTGTTTGATTTCCTCAGTATCATCAACGAATTCCTTGCTTTTATCTTAAACTGTCTACATTCAGCATCAAACCACTGTGGAAGTTTAATCTCTTTATCAATACAGACACATTTTTTCATGCAGTTACTGCTTAGCACCAAAGTTCTAGAAAACAAGGTTACAGCTTGATTTATATCACTATCAATATGTGCTAGAGCTTGTAAGTACATATCTTGCATTTCCTTTGTATTAACCTTTTCAAGGAACTGTTGTTCTAATGATTTATCCCAACATTGCTTTTCCATCCACTTTTTTGCTTTCTTACCTTGGCTGTCCACGTTTGCCTGAGAATTCAGGGTGGTTAACAGTTTGATACAAACAGGTCAATGTGATGAATCAATAGAGGACAGAACATTTAAAGAACTAATATAATTCTGGAAAAATAAACCACTAGAAGTTATAAAGTAATCAATTGTGCTCCCTCCATTGCTCGATACAAAAGTGAGTGATTCATCAAAATCATAATTACTTAGACCATTGAGAATTATACATTCAAACGTTGTGCATAAATTCAATAAATCTCGCCCAAAACCTGTTATTTCTTTATCCTCAGAATGCCGAGTAATCATCTGCTCTGTAACTTCTTTATCCGTTTTCCATACATTGTCCGTAAACAGTTCATTCTGTAGTGATGCATTCATACATCCTGTCCTTGCATTCAGGTCACCACATATTATAATGTAGAAATCCTCGTAACGTTCATACAAGTCCATCAAACATTGTTCAATGATTTCAATCCATACCCCTGCTCTGTCTGTGTCCAGTATCTGCTATCATATGGATGAATGTATGTACAGATAAGAAAAATTGGCTTATCTGTTTCTAATAACTTTCGATCAAGTTGCAAAATAATAACTTGGTCCAAATGTGTATCAATGCTCTTAACAAATTGTGACAACCACTTATGCACAAACACACACACTCCACCTGAACTACGTCCTTGATTAGACAATTTAACAGCTTTTGACGCAAATACATTATAATCAATAAAAGGCGAAAATGAAATCGTATCCACGTATATGAATGTTTCATTCAATGAAAAGATATCAAAAGACAAAAGAGTTGACACAACGTCTGGTATATCCAGTTTTTGCATCAAACCTTCGCAATTCCACGTACATATGTTGATACAGTTATGGCTTCGGCCTCCCCGTCATTTAGTGTTACCGTCTCCCCCTTTTGCACCCCCGCCAGATTCCCTTCCCCCACCATCATTTGTCTCCTCCATGATACCTTCTGTCTGTCTGCCTCCCATCTCTCCATCCACTCTCTCAACTTGACTTCCCCGTCTGCCTCCCATCACCCCTTCCTCCCCTTCACTCTTCCCTGCCCCTCTTCCCCCCATAACACTTTCACCCCTCTCCCTCCCCTGTCCCCCTTTCCTTCCTGCACCACTGTCACCCCTTCCATTCCCTCCTTCTCCTCTGTCCGCCATCGTACTATCTCCTTTCCCCCTTCCCGCTGTACTGATGCGGATAAAGCTCTCAGTAACCTGCATTTGTCTGCACCTCGTTTTGCTTCGGGTAAGACGACCTGCTGTTTTGGGAGTTTCAGTCACCACAGAACAGTTTTGTGCCGTGGACTTCACCTGTGGCAAGCTACATGCTTGCAAGATGACAGGTGACTGGCTCTCAACGTCACCTTGCTTCATTCCCACTGCCACTGCCTGTTTCACAAGGGTCACACTGCTGTCTGAAGTGTCTAAGGGAGAGGGTATAGTCGGTACAGGTTCTGACACAATTGGTGGGGTCTGAGCAGAATGACCCCCTGGGGTACAATCAGTTAGTACCAGGGAGTTGGAGTGCTCAACGTCTATCGCTTGAAGAACATCCTGGTGTGAAGGGGTTTTGTCAGTCACCAGCGTGTTCCCTACACGGACATCATCACTGTGGGA
>CM031602.1:8000860-8005860 GCA_018398815.1 Conus ventricosus
GAGCAGCAAAACGGGGAGCGAAAAATACTAGCGGGTCGGAGGTTATCAGTATCCCATTGTCTATCCATGAGGATACAGTCTTCTAGAAAATGCATGCTGGAAACATTTTAGGAAAAAACAACAAAATTCGGGATGTTCTCTTGATACACGCATAAACCAGCTATTAAACTTTGACACACTTCATTCTTTTTACCAATGTAGTTTGCCGTTTATCGCATCATAATTTCGCCAATATATAAGATCAAACTAAACGCTTTTAAGACAAAGTTTTGCAAAATATAACATGCCTTTTTGGTGAAATGATAACAAATTCCAACATACCTTTCCACTGCAAGCAATTAAAACATCTACAACCTCTACATAATTGTTCTCGGGAATACAGTTGAACCGATTTATCACTAATGTGTAAAATTGCTGTTCATTGCATCATTGTTTCTGTTTTGTAAAATGGGAACTGGTTTTAGTAGCGTCCTTGTTATGACCGGCTATTCTTCGATGTTTTATCATTAGTTATCCATTTTTTGCTGTTGCTGTTGCTGTTATTCTTAGAGATTAGGTTCGTCTAATATCACAATGTGTATAGACGTAAATTGAAGACCAACACACACACACACACACACACACACACACACACACACACACACACACACACACACACACACGAGAGAGAGAGAGAGAGAGAGAGAGAGAGAGAGAGAGAGAACAGAGACAGAGAGAGAGAGAGAGAGAGAGAGAGAGATCCTTCATGCATTCAGTTCTGGTCGCTCTGACGTGTAGATCGTGAGCTTGTATCTGTGTATGTTTCATGTTAATTGTTTGCTTACATATTTATTCTGTTGATTAACTGTTCTATATTCATACATGCAAGGGGAGTATTCTTTAAACATTATGTATTTATCTATCTATCTATTTATTTATTTGATGAACGTTGCATCCAAAGAGTGCAATTTATAGTGTAAACATGTATGTATTTATCTATCTATCTATTGATTTATTTGATGAAAGTTGCATCCAAACAGTGCAATTTTTAGTGTCCAGAGGTATGTCCAGAGGTACTTTCCCTGAGAAATGGCGGCGTACAAGATCTGATGTCTTCACATGTGGATGATTTCTTCCCCTTTTCCTCCTCATCCTGCTATATTCCACCCCCATCTCCCTCATCCTGCTGTATTCCACCCCCATCTCCCTCATCCTGCTGCATTCCACCCCCATCTCCCTCATCCTGCTGCATTCCACCCCATCTCCCTCATCCTGCTGTATTCCACCCCCATCTCCCTCATCCTGCTGTATTCCACCCCCATCTCCCTCATCCTGCTGCATTCCACCCCATCTCCCTCACCCTGCTGTATTCCACCCCCATCTCCCTCATCCTGCTGTATTCCACCCCCATCTCCCTCATCCTGCTGTATTCCACCCCCATCTCCCTCATCCTGCTGCATTCCACCCCATCTCCCTCATCCTGCTGTATTCCACCCCCATCTCCCTCATCCTGCTGCATTCCACCCATCTCCCTCATCCTGCTGCTTCCACTCCAATCTCCCTCATCCTGCTGTATTCCACCCCATCTCCTCATCCTGCTGTATTCCACCCCAATCTCCCTCATCCTGCTGCATTCCACCCCCATCTCCCTCATCCTGCTGTATTCCACCCCATCTCCCTCATCCTGCTGTATTCCACCCCATCTCCCTCATCCTGCTGTATTCCACCCCCATCTCCCTCATCCTGCTGTATTCCACCCCACCACTCCCTCATCCTGCTGTATTCCACCCCATCTCCCTCATCCTGTATTCCACCCCCATCTCCCTCATCCTGCTGTATTCCACCCCCATCTCTCTCATCCTGCTGTATTCCACCCCCATCTCCCTCATCCTGCTGTATTCCACCCATCTCCCTCATCCTGCTGCATTCCACCCCCATCTCCCTCATCCTGCTGTATCCACCCACATCTCCCTCATCCTGCTGTATTCCACCCCCATCTCCCTCATCCTGCTATATTCCACCCCCATCTCCCTGATCCTGCTGTATTCCACCCCCATCTGCCTCATCCTGCTGTATTCCACCCCCATCTCCCTCATCCTGCTGCATTCCACCCCCATCTCCCTCATCCTGCTGCATTCCACCCCATCTCCCTCATCCTGCTGTATTCCACCCCCATCTCCCTCATCCTGCTGTATTCCATCCCCATCTTCCTCATCCTGCTGTATTCCACCCCCATCTCCCTCATCTGTTGTATTCCACCCCATCTCCCTCATCCTGCTGTATTCCACCCCCATCTCCCTCATCCTGCTGTATTCCACCCCCATCTCCCTCATCCTGCTGTATTCCACCCCCATCTCCTCATCCTGCTGTATTCCACCCACATGCCTGCACCACCCCATCTTCCCTGCCTGCACCACCCCATCTCCCCTGCCTGCACCACCCCATCTCCCCTGCCTGAACCACCCCACTCCCATGACTGCACCATCAATCACCCATCTCCCATGCCTGCACCATCAATCACCCCATCTCCCATGACTGCAACCATCAATCACCCCATCTCCCATGCCTGCACCACCCCCATCTCCCCTGCCTGCACCACGCCATCTCCCCATGCCTGCACCATCAATCACCCATCTCCCAAGCCTGCACCACCAATCACCCCATCTCCCATTCCCTGCACCACCCCCATCTTCCATGCCTGCACCACCCAATCTCCCATGCCTGCACCATTAATCACCCCATCTCCCATGCCTGCAACACCCCACTCCCATTCCGCACTATCAAACACCCCATCTCCCATGCCTGCACCACCCCATCTCCCATACCTGCACCACCCCCATCTCCCAAGCCTGCACCACCCCCATCTCCCATGCCTGCACCACCCCATCTCCCATGCCTGCACCACCACCAATCACCCCATCTCCCATGCCTGCACCACCCCATCTCCCATGCCTGCACCCACCCCATCTCCCATGCATGCAACACCCCATCTCCCATGCCTGCACCACACAACACCCCATCTCCCATGCCTGCAACCACCCATACCCCATCTCCCATGCCTGCACCACCCCATCTCCCATTCCTGCACCACCCCATCTCCCATGCCTGCACCACCCCATCTCCCATGCCTGCACCACCCCATCTCCCATGCCTGCACCACCCAACACTCCATCTCCCATGCCTGCACCACCCTATCTCCCATGCCTGCACCACCCCATCTCCCATGCCTGCACCACCCATTACCCCATCTCCCATGCCTGCACCACCCATCACCCCATCTCCCCTGCCTGCACCACCAATCACCCCATCTCCCATGCCTGCACCACCAATTACCCCATCTCCCATGCCTGCACCATCAATCACCCCATCTCCCATGCCTGCACCAACTGTCACCCCCATCTCCCATGCCTGCACCACCCATTAAACCCCATCTCCCATGCCTGCACCACCCATCACCCCATCTCCCATGCCTGCACCACCAGTCACCCCATCTCCCATGCCTGCACCACCAATCACCCCATCTCCCATGCCTGCACCACCAATCACCCTATCTCCCATGCCTGCACCATCAATCACCCCATCTCCCATGCCTGCACCAACTGTCACCCCATCTCCCATGCCTGCACCACCAATCACCCCATCTCCCATGCCTGCACCATCAATCACCCCATCTCCCATGCCTGCACCAAACAATCACCCCATCCCCCCATGCCTGCACCAACTGTCACCCCCCATCTCCCATGCCTGCATCACCAATCACCCCATCTCCCATGCCTGCACCAAACAATCACCCCATCTCCCATGCCTGCACCATCAATCACCCCATCTCCCATGCCTGCACCAACAGTCACCCCACACCCTCCCATGCCTGCACCACCAATCACCCCATCTCCCATGCCTGCACCACCAATCACCCCATCTCCCATGCCTGCACCAACTGTCACCCCATCTCCCATGCCTGCACCACCAATCACCCCATCTCCCATGCCTGCACCACCAATCACCCCACTCCCATGCCTGCATCACCAATCACCCCATCTCCCATGCCTGCACCACCAATCACCCTATCTCCCATGCCTGCATCACCAATCACCCCATCTCTCAAAGCCTGCAACACCAATCAATCATTCATTTACTTGTTGTATTTCTTCTTCCTCTTTTTCCAGACAACATTTTGTCCGTGGAAATAAAGGTTTTGGTTGAGCTCTTCTGTATCATTCAGCAAAAATAGGCGATAGTGTGATGTCGATGACGATGATGATGGATGGCGATGAGTATCAAGACGATGATGAATAATGATGATGATGATGATGATGATGATGATGAATGATGATGATGATGATGATGATGATGATGATGTTGTTGTTGATGTTGTTTTGATGATTGCTACAGTTAAGACACAATGTCTTTGCCCACAGCCCCCCCCCCCCCCCCCCCCCCCCCCCCTTCCCCCTTTCCTGTCTATTTACTTTGATCAGGCCAAGCACCCCTTAAATTGTTCAGTATCTATGCCACTTGAGTGGGGACCAGTCACGACAATCGGGATGTTCATGACGGCTGCCTTTGGGATGAACGTGGTGGACCTCCCCCCCCCCCCCCCCCCCCCCCCCCCCCCCCCCCGCCCTCTTCAGGAGAAATGCGAATCACGCTGGCGACACAGGCAGATAGCAATTATCGTCGTTGGAACGGGGGGTAAAAAAAAAAGGGGGGGGTGGAGAGGGGAGACAGCGAAATTAGTTGATGTTTCCTGGGGAGATTGGGAGGGGGGGGGAGCGAGTGGGGGGGGGGGGGGGAGCAAATCAGTTGGTGGTTTCCTGCCTATGTTAAGGTCAGAACAAACACAAGGCGGACTGCAATCGCCGACGTGACTGGCCACCGGAGTCATAATTATCCTCTTGTGGCTTTGCCTGATGACGATTTGAGGCAGAGGCTCTCCGTTGATTGCTGTGTCAGGGCTGCGACAGGATCGAGCTTGGGTGTGGCTGTGTCTGGGGGGGGGGGGGGGGGGGGGGGGGGGGGGG
>CM031602.1:8013360-8020860 GCA_018398815.1 Conus ventricosus
AGAAAAATTTTATTTTTTATGCTTCCCCCGAATGAAAATGAAAAAAAAGGCGCAAAGGTTTAATCGGGATGTGTTAACAGACAAACTGGACGTGACACGGGACATTAAATTTGCCCGACTTCACAGACTCGCAAAAGGGAAGATCCCCTATTTTTGGTCATGTATTTTTTTCAAAGACAAGGAAAGAATTTCAGAACGAAAAAAATTTAAAAGGGCACCAACATATTTATTGGGGAAGATTTCTCTTCAGGGGGTCCCGAATTCGACGTAAATTTGCCCCTCTTTGGAAGGCCCCAAAATGAAAACAAAAAAAGCGACAATGTTTTTTTTTGACCTTTTGATAAAGAGGGAAAAGAATTTTGTCGGGACCCCAAGAAAATCTAAAACAAATTTAAAAAAGGGAAAGGGCCGGGCCCGCACCATGACGAATACGATGTTTCTGTCGTAAAAAAAATTTGAAAATAGAATTAAAAATAATGAAAAGGGGACAAAAATTTGAATCCCGTTTGTTTTAGTTTTAACAAAAATGTCTCACGTGCACGTGACACTGTTCGTCGTGAACCTGTGACGAGGATGACACGCAGCAATGGCACCCCCCCGCTACGTGCACAAAAAAAGGGGAAAACACTCGCCCAATCTCCGGGGTGAGTGATGTGTGTTTTGTGGATGGCAGGAAGTTTGTAAACAGCGAAAAAAAAAGTGCAGTGTCGAGGGAGTGAAGGAAAATTGTGTAGGAAAAACGCTGTTTTTTTTGCACTGGAATGTCAAGGGTTTTGTCGAGATCGGTGATCAAACTTTTCTCTTATGTTACTCTTTCCCATATTTTTTGTTTGTTAAAACATTCCTTATTATTTACAACCTTTTTTTTTTCATCCCCTAAAAATATTTTGCAAACCCGCTGAAATTTACTGTCAAGGAAGACGATCGGGGGGAATTTTTTTGTTCTTTAAAAAAAAGGTTTCTGCAACATGTTAGACGTTGATTTTTGAAACAAAAATGTCATTTGTTTGTAATATCAAAATTCTACTAAATTTGCCCAAGGTTTTTGGTGTGCCCCTTGTACCCCGAAAAATACCATTTTTTCGTTTTTGATTTAAAATAATGGATTGGGACACTAGAAGTATTCTGAGGACAAATTTTTGTTTTCCTAAATGTACATATTTTTAAAACGGAGACCTTAATAGCAAAACTCTAATTTAATCAGGATATAAAATGCGACATATGTATAATAACTTTTTAAAAAAACGAATCTTTTGTGTTAAAAGGGGAAATTTGAAACGGTACGAAAGGATGGTAAATGTTTGCTAAGATGTGCACAGCTCTAGAATATGCTTTTTTTAAAAGGGAGAAATGGCGACCGCAAGGTCGTTTACATCGTTTTTTCGGTAATAGTGTGAATTTTATGTTTTGGCTCTGTTGATCTGATATATTTAGATGGCACGTACTCTTATTACAAAAACGCTTTGGTGGATCTCTCCCTTTGGAAATTCCATGTTAATTTTTTTAATGGCGAGACTTTATGAACCAGGGTTATACAAATAAAAAAAAAAATTTATTGAAAAAATTTGTTTGGCAGGAACAAGGGGTGGAAAAATTTTTTAGCTCTAGACAGTGAAGATTTTAAAAATTTACTGAAGCAGCAATTGATCTTATTGATGTTCTCAACTTGGCTTGAAAGGTTTAAAAACTGGTGAAAAAAAAAAAGTGAGTGTAGAAACAAGGATCAGAAAAGATAAAAGGAAACGTAAAGATGCAGTTTTGATTGAATGTCAGTAGCTGATTTCGGCCAGGAGGTTGCTTGAGTTTTTCGTGGAAAATTTAGAGTTGAGGACAGGTCAAGGGGATTGTAAATCACGGGAGAATATAAAACTGTTACAGAAAAGCAAAAATGAATATAATACTTTTTATTAAGTAATTTGTTGATTCGGTCAAAGTCCCCGTGCGTTTGGCAGAATTACTAGGTGTCACCCCGGGGACGTTACATCATCAATTTTTTTTTAAGAGTGGCATGAAAAATTTTAAAACCTCCCTTTAAGGGGGGGTGGCAGTTCAAAAAAAAGGAAACCGCGTCTGTTTAGAAACCCAGATAACTCAATGTATTTGATAACCCAAATTTTAAAAGAAGAATTTTTTTTGCCTAAAAAATTGAAAAACGGCAAAACGCTGGTCCAATGGCTAATTGGAGAAATGTTTAAAAATGGGGGCAAATAATTTCGATTTCCCTTTTTAAATTTTCAAAGCTCTTTTTTACAGAGGAAAAATCCCCAAGCCTGGAGGAATCAATTATGTACCACTATTTAAAAAAAGGTATGTTAATGTCCCGGCAATATAGAGGGTGACTTTGTGAATCGGCAGCAAAATTTTAAGTTCTATTTTAAAAATATAGGTTACAAATATGGGGTTTTAACAGTAAATATAACCGGGGAATATCATGCGGGTTCAAAAAAAGGGTTTTTTCAACTTGGATTTGTTTTTCATTCTAGAAAAATACAAAAGCAAAATTTTTGTTAAATTTGTAAATTTAAAGTGCTTTCATTGATTTTGAGAAGGCCTTTGACTCTATCTCAAGGAAATACTGTGGCCGTTCTTCGAAGAATGTATTAAAAGGGAAATTGATCAGTGATAGGAGTTGTTTCTAACGTAAAAAAAAAAGTAAGAGCGGGGAACGAATTCACAGTAGTATTTTGTGCAACAGGGTGTGAAGGGGGATTTTCCTGAGTCCCGTATTTTTTTCTTATTTAAAAACGAAATTGATCAGAAATCATGGCGAAGGGACGACATGGAGCGCGTTGTCACACGAACCCTTTTTTATTTTTCTTGCTACTGGGTGGGCTAACGCTTTTATCAAAATCCATTTGGGCTCCCAAAAAAAATTAAAAATTCCTAGTATAGCCACAAAGGGTTCACCAAGGTAAAAAATGAAAAAGACAGTTTTTGTTTTCAGGAAAAGGGGGCATTTCAGCAAGGGAGAGATGGTCTTTGAATGGTGAGGCAATGGGGGTTGTGAATTTTACAAAAATCTCGGCATCTGTTTTACACACGTCTTGGTTTTTCCCTGCCTGTCAGGTCTTGGGAGCAAGCACAAAGGGTTATGTGTAATGAAAAATGTATTGTAAAAAAATTCTTTTTCCCGTTTTACTCAAACTTTTTTTTGCTAAGTTTACCAATCGCAAATATTGAGCCCGATTGGGGTGGATAAAGCTGTTTTAAATAGAAAAAAGTTCACCTATTTGCTTTAAAAAAAAATTTGGGGTGCAGCCCAAACGCAAATGATCTTGTTAACGGGGGGTAAAACGATATCCTTTGTATATAAACCCTGTTTGCGTTTTTGTTTTGGTGAAAATTTTACTATGAAGAGGAAAAATTACCCTAGGGTTTTCAAAATGTTGCTTATTTGAAAACGAAAAAAGAAATTTTTTGGGCATTGACATTCGCGATTTTTTTTTATCAAAAAGGGTTCGGATTTGTTTTGGGTTAATCAGGTGTTTTAAAAAGTCAAAGTTTTTTTTTAAAAAACTTCGCCAAGGGGGACGAAAAAAGATGGCAAAAAATGGGGGGAACACTTTTAAAACAGTGACAGGTATGCATTTTAGAACATTTTAAACGTCTAAAATTTTGAAGCTATTTTTGCTTTCATTGAAAAGACACTTAAAAGAATTATATGACAAAAGATGAGATTTGGAAAAGCTGATATTATTGCACAGAAGTATCGGTATACAATGTAGAAGTGCTAGGAGTGCCACTGTGTAAGAAGCCCCGGGGCCCGGGGTGAAAAAAGCATTTTTTTTGTTTTTGTCCCGCTTTCCAAAATTGCGAAATGATTTTATCCCCCCCAAATTCTCATAAACCATGTCGTTTAATGGTACTCTCATGGCAATCGAAAGAAAAAAATTGAAAAATGTTTTCATAATTTTTTTACAAAGTATTTAAAAACGAACTTATTACTTATTAACGTGGTGTTGGGTAAAGCATTAGGATTGATGAATGCTCACTTCATGTCATGTTAAAAAATTAATAATTAGTTTAATTTAAAAAATGTTTATCAGATATTGTACCCCTTAGAATGGGCTATGCCCCACTGAAAAACTTCCCCCCCTTTCCGCTTCCCCTTCTTCTTCTCTCTTCCCCTCTTCCTCTCTCTCTCAAAGCTTACATCATTTTTCTTTGAACAACGACCCCTCCTTAAACTATCACGGTATAACAATACCACGATTATCAGTTCTGCCCCCTTTTCTTAAGACAACAAGAATGTTCAAGACTTTTCGTTTTCCTAACAACCCCAGCCGGCCTTTGGCCCTGCCTCAACAACACAAAAAAAGAAAAAAAAGAAAAGGAAAGGCGGCAACATCAAATGCCAAACCTTTATCATTCCCTCCCCCCTATACAAGTGAAATTTTAACGGGTACAAAAAGCAAAAAGAAACTCCAATAGCTTTGCATTTTACGCGCAGAGACTTGCAAAATTGACAAACAAACAAAACAAAACAAAAAGTGTTTATTCAAAGTCGTAAAGCCCCGATATCACAGTGCTTCAAAAAAGTAAAACTATCCAATAATTATATCATTCATACATTAGGGGGGCTGAAATAGTGGGGGGTGGTGGGGGGGGTTGGTGGTGGTGACTATGGGTTTAAAATTTTAGGAAAAATGTTCAAGGAAGCATAGCCGGTTTTTATGTCAGTTCCTCAGTATTTTCCCCACCCAAAACCCCCCCTCCCCCCCCGGGAAAAAAAAAAATGTTCACGATCGTTCTGTTTTTTTTTGTTGTTGTTTTTCCTTTATTTCAAAAAAGAGAACGAAAGGCGAGAAGAAAAAAGAAACTATTCTGATTAATGACACAAAAAACTAGAAAAAAAAAAAGAAAACAAGATCCCCCCGATTCCCTTTCTTTTTATATCCCCTTCCCCCCCCCTTACTCTCTTCTCCCTGTCAAAAACCAAAAACATACACCCCGCACAAAAACATGCAAGTGCGCGAGAGGGAGGAGAAAGAGAGAGAGGAGAGAGAGAGAGAGAGAGAAAAGAGAGAGAGAACCCGACAGAAGACAGACAGAAGACAGACCGCCCGTAAAAGAGAAGCCCCCCCACACACACCAACACCACTACTTCTCTCTCTCTCTTTTCTTTTCTCCCCCCCTTTCCCCCCCCTCACTCCCCCATCCCCCCCTAGTACACGAAGTATACAAGAAAAAAAGGACGGAAAGGAAAGGGTTCGTGGGGCCCCAAACAGTAAAAAGGGTTTAAAAGGGGTTTGCACAGGGGGCCCCTTCCCCTTTGTCATTTTCCCCCAAAACCCCCTTTACCCATCTTGTACCTCACACACACACCACAAAAACACACACCAAAAACAACACACACTCGCCACACACTAACCCCCCATACCCACATAAAACACAACACGTGCACAGAGAAAGAAAGGAGAGAGAGAGAGAGAGGAGGAGAGAGGGGGAGAGAGAAAAGGGGAGGGAAAAAGAGAGAGAGGAGAAAGAGAGAGAAGAGAGAGGGCAGGAGGGAGAGAGGGGACGGAATTTAGGATAGAAACAGAAAGACAGCAGAAAGCAGCCCGACAAATACAGAAAAAAAAGAGACAGAGAGAGGGGAAAAGAGGGCAGAAAAGAGAGGACGAGGGGCTGAGACAGGGGGGAGACAAAGTCCAGGGGAGAAACACCCCAGAACACGCGCGGGGCCCCGCGCGCCCAACCGGTGCGTGTGCACCACACGTAGACGGGGGAAAAAAACACACGCGCTCGCGCGTCCCCCCGCATGCACACACACTCATACACCCAAAAACACAGACGCGTGCGTTTCCACAGAGAGAGAGAGAGAGAGAGAGAGAGAGAGAGAGAGAGAGAGAGAGAGAGAGAGAGAGAAAGACAGACAGAGCAAGAGACACAGAGACAGAGACTGAGACAGGGAGACACACACACACACAACACACACACACACACACACACACACACACACACACACACATACACACACACACACACACAAACACACATGCGCGCGTGCGCGCGCGCGCGTGTGCACACGCAAGTAGACAGAAAAAAGATCACACACACACACACACACACACACACTGGCAATGGTAACAAGCTGACAATGGAAGAAGATAGACGGGTTTAGAGAAGAGAGCTGGGGTAGATGCAGCAACACCTATGTTGTCACACGGGTTAAGGGTTTGCCACATTTCTTGTTAATCAAAGGTTGCGGTAGGAGAGTGTGAGGAGGGGGTGATTGGATATCTAAGGACAGCGCAGGAGGAGGGGATTCAATATCGTTCATACAGACATTCACAGAGCTGTCACACTCACCACCGGCTCCAGGGGAAGACAGTCGCACATCCTCTGGTGCTACTCCATGAGAATCCTGCTGTTGTTGATTTTTCCGGGGTGTTGCACCCCTCAGTGACGGCATTATAATCCAGGTTGAAGAGTCTGCCAGCTGATTTAGTTGGTTGCACCTTCAGTGATGGCATTATAATCCAGGTTGAAGAGTCTGCCAGGCTGATTTAGTTGGTTGCACCCTCAGTGATGTCATTATAATCCAGGGCCAGACTGCCAGCTGATTTAGTTGGTCCAGAAGCAGGTATGCACACACTAACTCTGTTTCACGGTCACTGGGGGGGGGGGGGGGGGGGGGGTCCTGACTGTCCAGTCGTCTGCATGGTGGCTTCCTGTGTCTGCGACAGGTGTGGCTGAGACCTGTGGAGTGTAGGTCAGGATGGGAGGGGGGGGGGGTGTCCTATGACTGCTTCCTTTGCCGATGTTAACAGTCCTGGCTTCTCGTTCTCCTCGGTCCCACGTCCCCTCGATGTTGATGGGAAAGACGGCTGTTGTCACTGGTGGAGACGGGTGCTTTCAAAAGTGTCCTGTTGATATTCTGGACATATCCGTCTTCAATGTTGAGAATACGAAGATCAAAAAGTTTGCAGTAAAGTTTCCCCTGGTTGAACATGCGAAGATTTAAAAATTTACAATAAAGTTTTCACCGGAAAGACCAGGCGGTAATAACTGTCGATGTCGTTTTATTTCATACAGTCTTTGCGATTTTGATTTAGTTAGAGTTTTACTGATTGACAGTTTTGAATTTTCTTGTTTTAAACTTTTTTTTTGTTCGCAGTTTGAAGATCTCTGTTCGTGAGGCGATCGATACTGGTCTGCAATGTCCATGGGAATATTTTCCAACACGGTGTGCCACACTGACACACATCGGTTGAAAAGTTGAGAGGCCCAACCTTGTCTGAATCAATTCGGTGACTTTTCCCCCTGTTTCTTCTGCTGTCTCTTGCACCGAGTCTCCTGTTCAATCAACAATTGTGGAATTGTCCTTTCGGGTGTACTGCTCAAGTGAGGTTCTGAGCTCCCTGGTTTGTATCAGTTCCTTCTGAAGACGACTCGGATCGCTAGACAAGTCACCGCATTCACTCTCAAGACTTTCCACCTTGTAATGAAAAATCATTTTCTTTTTCGATTCGAATATTTCTGATAAAATTCTTTCAA
>CM031602.1:8025860-8033360 GCA_018398815.1 Conus ventricosus
AGAAAGCAGGTACAATGGTTTCATTGTAGCATAAAAAATCTGTCGTATTCAGTATTATCATTCGAATTCATAGCATCCCAGAAGTGCATCCACATCAACAAGAGAGGCAATGTATGAGTATTATAATAACTCACGTCAGATGAAGACATGCCACAGAAAAATGATTGGCAAAGGTGGTAGGGGAAAATGACTACGTATGGATGCAGACACGGAGATCGTTTTTCGCTTGTTCAAAATCTAATCATTTCAGGACATCAGTCGAATTTTTATTTGTGTGTGTTTCCCCCCCCCCCCCCCCCCCCCCCCCCCTCAGATTTTGTTTATTTTTACCATCTCTATTACAGCACTCTAATTTATACATGACGAGGGAAAAAAATTAGAGTGGTGCATATGTCAACTTTAGCCATGCAGCTCACACTGGTCGTTCTCTCCCTTTATTCCAAGCTCTCTCTTTATAAAAGATGGCAGCAGTTTCAGTTCCTGTGTGTTGATTGGCATCAAAATACTGACTGAAGAAGCCGGAACTATTGAATAATAATAATGTTAATAACGGTAATAATAATCATAATAATAATAATAATAATTGTAATCATAATAGTAATGATTATAGGAATAATAATAATAATGATTGTAGTAATGATCATAATAACAATGATCATAATAACAGTAATACTACTACTAATGATGATAATAATAATAATGATAATAATAATAACGATAATGATGATGATAACAATACTAGAAATAATGATTATGATAATGGTGATAATGACAACAACAACAACAATAATAATAACAACAATGATAATAATAATGATAACGATGATATTAGTAATAACGATCATAATGATAGTAGAGTGTACACACACATACACATATACACACACTCACACACACACACACACGCGCGCGCGCGCGCGCGCGCGCGTGCGCGAGCGAGACTTACAATAACAAGTTTGAAATAGAGCACAGAGAGATACATACGCGCGCGCGAGAGACTTAACAATAAAAAAAAAAATTGAAATAGACCACAGGCATATTCACGTTTCTCACTAGATTTATCCACCTGCTCTTGTGAATATAGCCGACCAGCACGAAACAGCTGGACTTCAAAGGATGTGTGATGTTTAATATAGCATTGACACATCTGACGACTCGCTTCTGGCATTTGTGTGTGTGTGTAGTAATTATCCACCTCTCCATAGCATTCATCATTTCCGTTTACCCAAATCTTCCTCCAACGGCGCGGCGAAACCCCCCTAGCTACTTCCAGTCCCCACCCCTCTATCTCTCTCCTCACCTGTTCCCCTCCCTTCATTTTCCTCCTTACTTAATGTGGGTTACTACCACTGGCTAACCACTGGCTGTAATGTCTGCTTTCAGTGTCCGTGTCGACCTTGTCAAACTCTGGTCTCTGCCGCTGTTACGCAACGGACACCTGCAGCAGGAAAAGGCCGATTGAAAATCAGTCTTGTCAAGTCTGTAATTGTCATCTTCCTCATCTTTCACCCACACCCTACGCTCTCCTCTCTTCTTAGTCACCCCACAACACACACACACACACACATACACGCACGCACGCACACACACACACACACACACACACACACACACACACACATACACGCACGCACGACACACACACACACACACACACACACACACACACACACACAAAGAACGTAGATTAACAATGTGCACGAATGAGTCACAAACGATGTACAACATGAATAAGGAAAACAAAGGGAGAAAACCCTTTTTCAAAAAAAGGTAAAGAGCCAGGTTGGGGTATGGGGATAGGCAGGAGGGCGAGGGGAAGAAGGGCAAAAAACTAATACATAATTAAATTAATGCATTAATGAATGAATTAATTCATTCAGAAATTGAATAAATCAATGAACTAAGTGAATGAATGAATGAATAAATGAAAGAATGAACGAATGGAGGAACGAATATAATGAATGAGGCACACACACACACACACACACACACACACACACACACACACACACACACACACTCTCTCTCTCTCTCTCTCTCTCTCTCTCTCTCTCTCTATCTATCTATCTACCTTTTATACATACAACATACATGTGAACAGATCCAGGACAATGACATAGTAACCTAGCCAGGACAATTACCTAGTAACCTATCGAGGACAATGACATAGTAACCGATCCGGGACAATTACATAGTAACATTCCCAGCACGATTTAGTGACGCAACATACAGTTCGAAAGCTTCGGAGTTCTTTTAAAGCGGTACAACATACAAGTTAACAAGTCAGTTCACGTTCTAGAGTTATTGTATTTAGATCATAATTATACAGCAATAGCAACTTGTGGTGAACATGACATGGAGGACTCAGTGTGACAGGCTTTCTGTTTCACCACTTATGCAATAGAACATTTCCATGATTTCATTATAAAAATGTAGCATTTGTCGGCAGAGAGAGAGAGAGAGAGAGAGAGAGAGAGAGAGAGAGAGAGAGGGAGGCCGGCAGCCAGCCAGCCACCCAGACGGACAGATAAATAGATAGACAGGCCGACAGAGAGACGGACAGAGAGAGAGAGAGAGAGAGAGAGAGAGAGAGAGAGAGAGAGAGAGAGAGAGACAGACAGACAAACAGACAGAGACAGAGAAATAATGAAGTGCATGACACGATACGATGACACAGAGGATTGACGACGTTGCTCCTGTCCTCTGCTGGCGCTGAAGTTGGCATAGTACAATGCTGGGTACGGATGTGTGTGGAAACGAGAGTCAGAATATGCAGCTAGGCGGCAAAGTAGGTTGGACAGAGTGTGTAATAATACTGAGACAGTCAGAACGAAAGAGAAAACTCTGAGGATGCAGTTTAGCATGTGACGGAAAACATTCCATATTGGGTTGTTGTTTTTTTGTCAAGCAGTCAGACGACGATTATATTATAGAAGAGAATATCGAATTGATAACCTTTTTTTTTTTTTTAAGATCCCTTGAAAAAAAAAGTATTGGAGTTTTCATGCAGCAAAGGTCAATTTTTTTTAATTGCACACACACACGCACGTACGCACGCATGTACGCACGCATGCACACACACACACGCACGCACACACATGATTCTATATCCCATCCCAGAGACACGTAAAAGACAGACACAGACAGATAGACAGACACACAAGCACACACTCTCACTCATTCAAAACACACACACACATACACACGCACGCACGCACGCATTCGCACGCACGCACGCACGCACACACACACACACACACACACACACACACACACACACACACACACACACACACGCATGCATGTATGCCCATCGTATATCGTTCGTAGTTCACATTCTAAGCTACTTTCCGTAACATTGGCTACTTGTGAGCACTAACTATCACTTCCATGTAGATGGGGTTATATAAAAAACTGTACACAGTTGACCATTTTAGGCAGAAGAGGAGCCAGTAGAAGAAAGAAGCCTACTTGCTCCTGGTCTCTCTCAAAAGACATTATAAGAGTCTGCCGCAAGTCTGGCTGGCATTATCAAGTGGAAGTGGTGAAAGAAACAAGCCTACTTGCTTTTTGGTCTCTCTCAATGGACATTATAAGAGTGTACCGCAATGTGGCTGGCATTATCAAATGGAAGAGGTGAAAACAACAAGCCTACTTGCTGTTTGGTCTCTTAATAGACATTATAAGAATATACTACGTTTGGCTCGCATCATCATGATTATGGCAGAGGCGATAGAAACGAGTCTGCTTGCCTTTTGGTCTCTCTCCAGAGACACTGTAAGAGTCTGCCGCAAGTTTGGCTGGCATCATCAAGTGAAAGAGATGCAAGGACTCGCAACAGACCGGAGAGTGTTTGTCAGCATCATCAAGTGAAAGATGAAAGGACTCACAACAGACCGGAGAGTGTTTGTCAGCGTCATCAAGTGAAAGAGATGCAAGGACTCACAACAGACCGAAGAGTGTTTGTCAGCATCATCAACTGAAAGATGCAAGGACTCACAACAGACCGGAGAGTGTTTGTCAGCATCATCAAGTGAAAGAGATGCAAGGACTCACAACAGACCGAAGAGTGTTTGTCAGCGAGTCGTTAGCGGCGCCACATCAGCTCCTACCTGGAGCTGCTATGTTGATGATGACGATGAAGATGATGATGATCATAGTGATGGTGATGATGAAGAAGAGATGATGATGATGATGATGATGATGATGATGATGATGATGATGATGATGATGATGATGATGACGACGACGACGACAATGATGATAAGAATGACTGCACATTTGGAAGGATTCCTTATAACTTGCAATTTGTTTTTTTTTTTTTAACAAATGCACCCTTCACCCCACCCCACCCCACCCCGCTCCTCACCTTACCTCTTCTAGCCCTGTTCCTCCTCCCCCTCCCCCCATATTCTCTCCATCACTCAGCCTGCTAACATAAAAGAATCTCTCATAGTTTGACGAGTTGACGAACAATATACCCCATAACGTTCTTCTATTCGCTGAAATAAAACAGACTAGAAAGAAAAAATTCGCAAGATTTTTTTAACATGTCTACAATAGCCAGTGTGAACTCTTGACTGATTGACTGACTTGTTGATTGATTGACTGATGAATTGACTTATAGCAGCTTGTTTCTGACATAAAGCGTGAAGGTGTGTGTGTGTGTGTGTGTGTGTGTGTGTGTGTGTGTGTGTGTGTGTGTGTGTGTGTGTGTGCGTGGTGTGTGTGAACATTGATGCGTTGTGGTGCATGTGTGCATTTTGTGCCTGTGTGCATGCTTTGTGTGCGTGCGCAAGCAGGTGACAATAAAAATACCTTGTGCATAGCATCAGTGTGCACGTGCAAACTCATGCAAGTTCCACATGCATGTCCGTAATCTTGTGTGGGTGCACCCATGTGATGAACCAGAATCAACCAACGAATGACAGATAAGAACGGAACATCGACTTCTGTGGAATACCTCTCCAGACTACTTGACACAGGGACCTTAAACAGCAAGTGCTATGAACAACATGGTCCCAAACGAACAGTTTCAAAATCATATCTCACATCTTCCTATCGTACGAATGTGATACATGACCGATAACCACAAGACCGCCTAGAAACAAACAAACAAAACAAAACAAGGTAAATCAGGCGACGTATTAGTTTTACTTTGTATAGTGATGTCTTTCTTTTTGGTGGATTAACTGGCGACAGATTTGGCTTTTGCCTCGGTAGTCAATAATCGTTATTCGTTAATTCCAGGTCGATTTATTTTTGGGTGGGGAGGGAAAGTGGCAGCCAGCCTTTCATGATGTCACACGATCCCTTGCCTTAGACACTCAGGTTAAGATTCTGTATCAGTTATGATCTATGCCACACCAGTTAATGACATGTTAGCATCCTTTCGTTTAAGCGTAAAAGACTATATTTGGACTTGTTTGATTTCATTAACACACATACCGGTGAAAACCATAACATAAATCGCTTCATGTCAAAACCAAAACTTCCTATGGCTGAACAAACAAGTCACAGAAATATACAATGAAATCAAACCATACTAAGAGACAATACTCTAGAGACATGGAATCATATGGGCTAATCTATATTTCTGAACGTTCTTAACTGTGTATGCAGAATATCATTAAACACCATCGGCAGTAGCGGTATAATTACGGGAATGTTCTCTATACATAGCTGCATACTCATATAGTTCAGGCGAGTGCAATCAACGTCAAACGTCAGACAACTGCCTGACCAAGTCAGTTCAACAGCGTAGTAAGTAGTCTGTCTTATTCTGTTTACTCGTCAACTTTCAAGTGCTTTATAAACATGATGCGGAAGCCGAGGTGCCAGAACCGATGCCAGAGACGGATGATCTGCAGGAAGCCTTAGTGTGGCAACAACCAAGAACTGGACAAGCGGGGGCTACTGAGAGGACACACGTCAGATGTCGGTATGGTCACCGAAGGCGTCATCAGGTTCATACGTCATCATGTGCGTCGTGGCCTGCAGCTTTTCTTGTGCCTGAAACAAAATAATCAGATCAGGCTGAGGTGAGTACCACGCCTGTCTTCAAGAAGAGTGCGTTTACTGGCATCCATATGACAAGTCTCTCTCTCTGTGCCTCTCTCTCTCTGTCTCTGTCTGTCTGCCTCTGTGTGTGGTGTGTGTGTGTGTGTGTGTGTGTGTGTGTGGTGTATGTGTGTATGCGTGGTGTCTGTCTGTCTGTCTGTCTGTCTGTCTGTCTGTCTCTCTCTCTCTCTCTCTCTCTCTCCTCACTCTCTCATCGATTCAACTGTTTATGATTAGCTCTTTATCCCCCCTCCCCCCAAAATACAAGTAACCATGCAAACAAAAAAGTAACATCATTTTAATGATTAACAAATAAGCATACCCTGTCTATAAATAAGTATTGTCTGAACACACGATGGATCATTTATATGTTATAACCTATTTCTGTTCATAATGCATTTTCCATGTGCCAGGGATTTTTTTCTTGAATAATACATTCTTTATATATAACGATGTCTTTATCGGAAGACAGCATTATCAACAGATAATTTTTTACATCTGAATAATATTTATGTCGTCCATTTCTACAATTAACGTTCATTTCATTTTGAGTCATCACGGTAGGTAAATAATAGTGCTAAAAAAAATTTAAAAAGCACAGACCTGGACAAACTATTCTCTACAGATGTTATCTTTCAACATTTCTCACTGAACAAAAAAAAGGAGTTTTATTTAGAAGATAGAAGGGGGAGGTGGAGAGAGAAAAGGGGGGAGGGAGGGAGGGAGGGAGGGAGGGAGGGAGAGAGAGAGAGAGAGAGAGAGAGTGAGACAGACAGACAGACACAGACAGACAGACAGATAAACAGACAGAGACAACCAGACAGGCAGACAGGCAGATAGACAGACAGACAGAGACAGAGGCAGACGGTCATACAAACAGACAGAGATTAAAACCAGTTTTTTTTTATTTGGCGTCACATTAACCTTAGTCTGGATGCGTACCACAGACCTCCACAGACTAAATCACCAAGAGCCCACAGAGAGAAGGAGCGACACGCACCGGGTCGTTCTCATAGTAGTTGGTTTTGTAGTCAGCCCGGGCGACGGGTTGGTAGCACGCCCGGCGTGGGGGTGGTGGTGGTGGTGGGGCTTTGCACACGTGGTTCTGTTCAGAACACACGATTGGAGGCCGGTTTTGAGAGAGATTACAGCAAATCTAAATCGTCAAAACAACAACAACAACAACAGTAACAACAACTACAACGACCACCACAACACACAACCATGACTGTATCCCTACCACAGTTAGGACAGGCCTCATCATCACTAGCAGCAGATCGATTACAGCAACAGTAACCACAACAACAACGGTAACAAACAGCAATCAGGACAGCACCATAACATCCAACTATAATGATAACAATAACCGCAGGAAACATTATAACAAAACAAGTAATAATCACAACTGCCACACACAGACACAGATATATATATATATAT
>CM031602.1:8050860-8053360 GCA_018398815.1 Conus ventricosus
AAGTGACATGTACTTTCTTTGACGTAACCTGTTATTCTCTGTTATTGGCTGGAAAAGTCTTTTCAATACTCTTCGTACTGCAAAGCGTTTGATCGTGGTAGTGATCGTAATTGCCGAGAAAATGTGAACGTTAAAGTTGTACAGGCAACCAAAACAGCTTGGTTGTGCAGATTCATTTAGTTGCGGATGCGGGTTTAAACATTAAAAGGACCTTCGCACATAGACGCCTACCTATAAATACAGAAAGAGAATGAGATGAGATAATGAACACAGTGTGTAAACAAAAGCAAGGATGCTTCCGTTCGTTCCTTTTTGTAACACACGAATGCTAATCAGAGCATATTCACACACAGACACACACACGCCTCTTCTCTCTCTCTCTCTCATACACAGACAAACACAAACACACACACACACACACACACACACACACGCGCGCGCGCGCGCGCGCGCACGCACACACACATTTCCCTTACTCCTGATCTCCCCACCCCACCCCTACACACACACACACACACACACACACACACACACACACACAACACACAAAGGCACGCTCGCGCCCGCGCGCGCGCGCCACACACACACACACACACACACACACACACACACACACACAGATATCAATCTGGATCAGTTATTTATAAAAGCAAACGAAAATACATACATGCAAATAGCCACACCAGAGAGGGTAATACTGGGTAAGGAACGCATGAACGCATCCAAGCACTGATATATCCAAGGAAGGACACCAAAGCAGCACCAATAGAGAAACGCTGGGTGTCGTCAACATGCAGTGACGTCATAAAACGCGTCTATGACGTCACAAAAGCTTACCAAGCAACCTACAAGCTGCTGTGAAGTCCTTTATGACGATTATGGCATTTATGATGAAAAAAGGGGGTAACAAAAAGCCGAAATTACATAGCTCTGGAAGGTTTTTGATCTATTTATTGATTCATTCCCTTCGCAAAACAGACATCTTCTTATCTGTCGCTATTCATGTGTTTTAGTAGTAGTAGTAGTAGTAGTAGTAGTAGTAGTAGTTGCAGTAGTAGTTGTGGTAGTAGTAGTAGTAGTAGTAGTAGGAGGAGGAGGAGGAGGAGGAGGAGGAGGAGTGATAGTAGTAGTAGTTATAGTGGTAGTATTAGTAGTAATTTTCTTAAAATCAGAATGATGATGATAACATTGATTTTCCCCCCCACATTATTTACTACATCAAGTCTTACTAAAGATAACACCATGTTCATGAGTTCTGTTTTATTGGAAGACTTGTTGTCTGAAACCCATATTACACATAGGAAAATGCGATTTGCTTTCTTTGAACTGGTTTATCTTGCTTTCACACACATGACGTTTGCAGAGATGGTGAAAACGGAATCTCCTTGGACATGTTGTCATCCACTTTGCAGACTAGCTTAAAACATTACCGCGCTTGCTAAGTGGGCATTAGAAGATAGAAACAGTCATGTAAGAGATAGACAGATAGGTATACAGCTAAACATACAGACAGATAGGTATACGGATAGATAGATATATAGATTAATCGATAGATAGGTAGGTAGATCGGTAGGTAGGCAGGCAGGTAGGTAGGAAGGTAGGTAGGTAGGTAGGTAGGTAGGTAGGTAGAAAAATAGATAAGCAGATGAAAACATGCATGCTCCGATGGACTGAGCTTCTCCAAATGTATATTGTACTGACCTATTTCAGTTTAGAGGCATACTTTCTTACCCGATATATTCTCAGTGATCTTATTCCATTAGTATATTTACATAAGACCTATTGTGTTAATTTTCTTTCTAAACAAAAAATCCAAAACAGAACCAAAATTTTTTTATTCGAATTTAAACTTGATTAAAGAAAGGCGGTTAATTGAAATCTGACTTAATTTGCTGACGGGAGAAAAAACGTATGTATCAATCAAAGGACCTCACAGCAGGCTGCCAATAACAGGAAACCACACAAGAGCTCTGCACCCAAGACCCCCTGACATGGATTGGATAAAAAAGAGTAAAAGAAACAAACAGTCCACCTCCGCCTTCAAACCACAGAAGACCTCAGCAGACCTTATTTTTCTCTCCACATTTCCTTTCTGGTTTTTGGAACGTTTCCTGGGAAACAGAGTTTGCCAGTCAGGGGTATAAGGGAGAAGAGACTGGACCCAACCATGGGGGAGTGGGTGGGTGGTACCTTGGGGAGATATCAGACCCTTGCTGCATCAAGGCTCCCAGAGAGAACCACAGAGTGTTGGAGATGGTGAAGGTGTTGGTGGCCGAGGGCTCTTTGCCGCCCTCCTCCGACACCTGCCACTCATTAGGGCGAGAAGCGGCCCACGAAGAACAGCACGAAGCTGACGGCCAGGAAGCCCATGGCGATGCACATCCAGACCAGGGTGTCCAGAGGCTCCATGAAGGAGAAGACCCCGGGTTTTTGGCGGTCCGGCTTCTTGATCATGATGGAGATGCCGGTGTTCATGAAGGGTTTGGTGAAGTCCACCACG
>CM031602.1:8070860-8073360 GCA_018398815.1 Conus ventricosus
CCATACATGGTTGTATACATGTAGCAGTATGTTCAGACCTTTTTGCGGAAGATGTTTCAACAAGTTTTATAATGGATTTCATCTATACCTGGAGAGAAATCGCTGCAAGAAAGTAAGGCAGATTTCAGTTCATTTAACGTGAAAGGAAGATTGTAGTCTTCCATGTTGTTTGACGAAAAGTTGCAGGGTGATTTTTCTTTAAGGGCTTTGTTTTGACAAAACTGGCTGATTTGTTAGAAGAGAGGAATTCTTTTCAATGGTTGAAGCAAGCAGATTAGCAACTGCTTTTTTTCTCTGTTATTAAAGAGTCAGAAAAACTTGAGATGGTTCACAGTGGGACAGGTGTTCTTCCCTTTGATTTTCTTAATGAGTTCCACACTTTTTTTTCTTGGAAGTTTTAGATGTCAGCCTGGAGCAGAAGCTTCTCCAGGACTGACGTTTACTGATTTTAAAAGTGTGTCTCGATTTGGCACGGAGTTTCTGATGGGCTCGAGCGTTGGGACCCGAGGGTCGTTGGTATACCCGACACTGAGCCCGTTTGCGAACTTTGAAATTTGTTGGCAGTCTGAATCGAACCAGGGTGTTTTTGGCATTTGGAGTTTGTCGGAAGACACTGGAATACAGGTTTTAGCACATTTGATCACAGTGTTAGTCAGAGATTCTGCTGGGTCTGGACTCTGAAGAAAATCATGTCCTGGAATTCCTTGGAAATAGTGGTTGCAAATAGATCCCAGTTTGCCTTCTTATAATTTAGATGTTGCGAGACAGAGACGTTTTTCAGTTATTACGGGTTGTAAAAGGACAGGGAATGGTCACTTCCGTGCAGATCGTCATGGACAGACCACTCATATCCAGGACCAGCGAGGGTCACAAATCGACAAATCTAAACACGAAAGTGAACCTGTGGAAGAGTGGAGGTAAGTTGCAGATCCGTCGTTCAGACAACACAAAATCAAAATCAGAAAGGACATCCTCAATAAGCAGACCTCTGGATGACGAACTGACCACTACCCCAAAAGGATTGTTACCGTTAAAGTCACCCAACAGCAAAAAAGGTCGAGGAAGTTCTCCTATCAGACTGAAAAGGTCCTGACGACAAACCGGGACAGAAGGTGGTAGATAAAGCGAGTAGATTGTCACAGTCTTGTGGAGAGTGACTCTCGCAGCTACAGCCTGAAGGGAGGTAGTCAGAGCGACAGGACTATACAGCAGAGTTTTATGTATGAGAAGGGCAACACCGCCCGACAGTCCCAACGTGGATGGTTGTGCAGGTTTTAGAAAGAATATTAAAGCCAGAAAGAGTGATGTCTTCTGGCTTTGAATTTGAGTTTCCTGAAGAGCCACGACGGAAGGTTTTATAGACTGACACAGAAGCTGCAGCTCCTCGAAGTTGGAATTTAGTCCACGGATATTCCAATGGATTACTGTACTATCCATGGTGCAGAGGGCGAAAAGGAGAGAGATCAGGTCACTCCCTCATCAACGTCTGCTTCTAATGGTGTAAATA
The DNA here is from genome assembly GCA_018398815.1 of Conus ventricosus. NCBI lineage: Eukaryota > Metazoa > Mollusca > Gastropoda > Neogastropoda > Conidae > Conus > Conus ventricosus. The sequence goes on from CM031602.1 coordinate 8,072,368, forward strand.
TATTTGAGAGTTGTACCGGACTGTTTTTCATCTTCAGACCTGCAGGAAGACTTGCCCAAGGTGAAGAAGTCTGGATTTGGGAGATGGTGGAGGTTTCTTCCTCATCTCCACCATCTCCACACTCGGTTGAACTCCCTTTCCCGCACGGGCACTGTACAGAGTCCGAGCAGGAGAGCTGATTTTTTTAATCTGCCAGCAGCAGATGTTGTAGACTGCTGGGCAGTCTGAGGGGTGGCGGATTTTTTGCCTCCACCAGGGGCATTCACTTTGGGTTGACAGATGGTGGACCTGCTTCCACCAGAGTTTACTATTCTTCCTTGCAGTGTCTTGGAAAAGATAAATTCATCAGTCTGGCAGCAGACTGACCGAGTGGAAACTTTCTTTAACGGCCGAAGCATATGAAGATGCTGTTGGCGTCCTGACTGCCAACAACCTGTTGCGGGCCTCAAAAAAGGAGATTTTCTTTTCAGTTTTGATTCGTTGTATAGTGGATTCCTGAATCCAAAGAGGGCAGTTTCGTGAAGAGGAGGGATGGTCGCCACCGCAGTTCGCACAATGTGCCGGGTCTTTACACGCCCATCATGGGTTGCCTTGCAGCAAACACCACACACCTCCTGCCCAGAACAGCGGTCTCTGACATGTCCAAATTTCTGGCATCTGAAGCACCTCAACGGGGACGGAACATACAGCTGAACTCGGACATTCAGGTAGAACGACTTTGATGACCGGAGGCAGCACAGGGTTGCAGAATGTCAGAAAGAGGGTGTTAGTGGCCACTCTTTCTGCACCTTTTTTTACCGTCACCCTATGCACCTCCGTCACACCCTGGGACGCCAGTTCCGTCTTGATCTCCGCCTCCGAGACACCTGTCAAATCCCGGCATCGAATCACTCCTTTGGACGAGGTCAATTGTTTATGGGGAGTCACCCGGATCTCTGTCCACGAGCTTTGTTGCCCTCAGCAGCTGTTCCGATTGTTTTTTGGATCTGCATT
>CM031602.1:8078360-8083360 GCA_018398815.1 Conus ventricosus
AGTTATTTTCTGCTTCGCTTCGAAGGTCGAATATTCTTGTGTGAGGGATGTGTCTCGCCAGGTTCGAGCTTGCCCAAGAAATTCCACGTGGAAGATAAATACATATATCATCCCGGATCTGTCGCAGCCCGGCTTAACAATGACCACGCCATCCATCGACCTCCACCAGGGCGGACGTGAAAAGTGTGGTACAGGGGGTAAGCACAGAGTATGCCTGGATACATCATCACATTTGCCACCTGGAATGCAAGATCACTTAGACAGGCTGGAAAATTGAAAGAACTGATCCATGAAACGGTCAGATGTTGCTGGTACATTCTCGTCCTCGGTAAATTAACATGAAAAAAAACAACACATTACTTAAAGAAGAAGGGCATTTCTTATATTTGTGACGAAACGGGATGGGAGGTGTGGTTCTCAAGATGAAACAATTTTTAGCACTTTCTCGATTTAACTCACTTTCTAAATCAAAATTCATCTCCCCCCTCTTTCTTTTTAATGGTACAAGGAGAACTTTGTAGTACTACAATCAAAATTCATCTCCCCCCTCTTTCTTTTTAATGGTACAAGGAGAACTTTGTAGTACTACAATCAAAATTCATCTCCCCCCTCTTTCTTTTTAATGGTACAAGGAGAACTTTGTAGTACTACAATCAAAATTCATCTCCCCCCTCTTTCTTTTTAATGGTACAAGGAGAACTTTGTAGTACTACTTATCTATCGAAATTTTCATATTTTTTTCTCGAGGCTGTTAGAAATACCCAAGAATGGCTCAGGTAAAATTTATCTTGTCAACCGTCCAGTCAGCCAAGCAGCCAACCAACCGTCCAACCAACCAGCCAGCCAACCAACCAACCAACTAAACTCACGACTGTGCTGTCATGGTCCGCGCAAGCGGGTGGAGGGGGGGGGGGGGGTGGTAGGTGGAAGGGATGGACCGGCCTACCTGCTCCAAGACCTGTCTGTAGGCGAAGGTAGAGCCGAGGTCCAGCACGATGGTCTTCCTCTCGTCGTCCTTCATGTCGAAGCCCCGCAGGATGCTGTAGGCGTTGTCGATGTCCCGATCCGGAAGGCGTCCACGGCTCGGCCATCTCCGGCCTCCTCTGGAAGAACTGGTAGAGCTTCTGCAGTCGCCACAGACCGTGTGGAGGACAGGGGAGGGGATTTGTTCCCGTTAATCGGTTATTGTTTGTCGTAACGAAGAACACCGGGTGGAAATGTGGCTGTACTGATGGCGTGTTTCAATAGTTTAAGCAGTACATAGGAGATCGCTGAATGGCTTCAGAATCAGAAAATAAGTTTAAAAGTAGCTGTTTTAGTTCAGGTGGAAATGTACTCCGTCTCTCTCTCTCTCTCTGTGTCTCTGCCCCCTTCTCTCTCTCTCTCTCCCTCTCTCTTCATTACGCATGGTGTGGTGCATATGGACTAACCACACGCAACTGCGTCTCCTTGACAACGCTAAAACATTAAGGTTCAAGAACGATTATCGATACCCGCGCCGTTACAGCGATATTTTAGGTAACAGTAACAGATCTTGAAAGATGTTTGGAAAAGGAGGAAACCCTGTTACAGGTGTTTCTTTTCATTTTATCTGTCCTGCGTTCTGTGCAACATCAGTGGCATTAACCCCCCCCCCCCCCCCCCCCCCCCCCCCCCCCGTGCTTTTCCCCTCCAAACTGCTCCTTCCGGCTTCCTGTTTACAGACACAGCCTACACTGCTCCGCCGTAGTCCATGCTCCGGCAATCCACGAGGAGCAGTGAATTTGAAGTCGTCAAGAGGCACCTCACCAGAGAAGATACTGCCCTGCTGACGAGTCAGTTGCAATGGTGTTATGTTGGTGCCTGTTTTGATCCAACATACACAGGACACCACTCACTAAGCCCTTTACTGACCACAACACTTGCTTAGTCGACACCCAGCGTGAGCGAGCGTCCCTCCCTTCGGAGGACGCCACCATGTCCGTCAAAGAACAGTCTTCATGAATTCGCCAAGATCAGCGACCTCGCCACGAACTCACCAAAGGCATAAGCTGTGAAGAAGGAATGAAGACTGAGGTCACCGTGACAGCAAGGCATTGAAAGGCTGTGCCGATCGATGAGTATGAGAATGATGAAGATGACAAACTTCCATTCTGGCCTGAAACTGCACGACACGGCTGAACGCTACGCTTATTTTCATACAATATCCCGGCGTCAACTGAGAGCTACACACAACCGCAGTGTTAGTCAGAAAGTGTTAGTAGCACTTTCAAAGACGTAGCAAGTAAGTGAATAAAACTCCACTGTGCAGTTGCAGTACTGCTCTGTTGAGCCCGTAATAAACTCATCTCTTTGAAGGAGCCTACTGAAGCAGAAAAACCCCACAAGTTTGTTTGCTCTGGTGAGAATCCCCATGGCCTGTCATTCGGGAATACGCAACACTAACCACTGCGCCACGACGGCTGGTACCCTGTTACAGGTTTAATCACTAACTGTTTTCATTAATTCAATCCAAGCAGCGTGATAATGGCTTCAAGAGGGACGACGTTAACAGACTGGAGAGTGACTTAAAAAACAAATGCTGCCGTTGGAAAATACTGACTGTGAATAGAAACTGGAAGTGAAAAGGTTAATGCCAGTTTGATCTGTGTGTGTGTGTGTGTGTGTGTGTGTGTGTGTGTGTGTGTGTGTGTGTGTGTGTGTGTGAGTGAGTGTGAGTGTGTATGTGTGTGTGTGTGAGAGTGAGTGAGTGAGTGTGTGTGTGTGTGTGCGTGCGTGCGTGCGTGCGTGCGTGTGTGTGTGTGTGTTTGTGTGTGTGTGAGTGAGTGTGAGTGTGTATGTGTGTGTGTGTATGTGAGAGAGAGAGTGAATGAGTGAGTGAGTGTGTGTGTGTGTGTGTGTGTGTGTGTGTGTGTGTGTGTGTGTGTGTGTGTGTGTGTGCATGTGAGAGAGAGTGAATGAATGAGTGAGCGTGTGAGTGTGTGTGTGTGTGTGTGTGTGTGTGTGTGAGGCTCTAACTGTTCATACATCCTGGAGCTGAGCTTGGCGTGAGCGTTTCGGTTTAATGTTTGCCTAGTTACTGGAGCAGGTGAGCTGATTTAATGTAGAGGTCTACTGCTTGGTTGATTGTCGCTTAAGTGTTAAGAGGAAAAGGCGATTGGTTGGTTGGCTGGTTGGGTACGTGGTTTATGGTGGCTGGTTGATTGGTGCAGTGACTGGTATGCTGATAAATGGTAGGTCTACAGTAGCTAGCTGGGGAGTAAAACCACATGCGTACCCTTATTGATTATTTGTCTCCTCTCTCTCTCTCTCTCTCTCTTCCCCCTTTCGTTCCTTCCATTTCCCCTTCTTTCTGTTTTCTGTCGTCCTTTCCTTATATAATTATTTTCTTTCTTTCAATTCTTACTTTCTTTCTGTTTGTCACACACTAATTTCTCATGGTGTTAATCTTGTGTTACGATCAAACCTCTCCGTATGAGATCCTCCATCCCCACCACCCGTAGTCCTGCTCTTCCCTTGCTTTCCAAACATCAAAAGTTTTCCAACTGAGTAGAGAAATCAAAATCACATTATTCGTATCAAAAATAAATCAAATCTACTGCAGTCAGTTGATTGGTATAACAAGACTAACACACTCACATCTGTCTCTTTTACATCGGTTTTTGAAAACCCCATTTTGTTTTCTTTCAAAACGCTTTCCTCGTCAATTCCACTGCCACATTCTCATGATTTCTGTACGTCCCAATTCTTCAGGCCTGGACTAGCGGAGGGGGAGGAGTGGAGTGCTCTTGTTAAAGCATAGCAAATTTCACATCCACTTCAATCCTTGTTCCGTCAGTTTCGGTATTACATACCTTCTCATTTGTAGACTCTGTGCATAACGCATGGTGTGGCACTCTTTCATTTTTCCGTTTCATTCTTTCTGTCTGTCTGCCTGTCTTTCTTTCTTCCTTTCTTTAATGAAAAAAAAACAAAAACAAAAAACAACAACAAACACCCAAAGCATTATACAGAAGCGCTTTCGGTTTTTGCAAATCTTCCTCAGCTGACCATGGAAGTCGGCGTCAAAACTAGTTGACGTAATGTGTGTTTTTACGTCATTAATCCCCCCCCCCCCCCCCCCCTCATTACTGTATGATAAATTAATAGTGTTGCCTGGGTGAAGTCTTGATTCAGTCTTTCATCCTTTCTTTCTTTTCTTCTATTTTTTTAAAAATCCATTTCGTGTCATTCCTGCTTTTTTCAATTTCATTCGCTTTCTATCTTTTAGTTTCTTCTTCTTTAGTGTCTTTCTTTCTCTGTCCACCTTTTTTCTTTCTTTCATTTTTTTTCTGTCCTATTTGTTCTCCCTTCGTTCTTCCTTCTTTTCTTTGTTACCTCTATGTATCTGTGTCAGCTCACCGTCGTCACTATCGTACACATAGTAGACTTTGTGGTTAAGCGGGATTCCTGCGATGACCCGGATGACAGCGTCGACGAAAGGTGGCGCCATGCTGACGTCATATCGGTACTGGTCACGTGATCCCTGGCGCGTGGACGAGGCCAGGATGAAGGGCACGTGCAGGGCGTGGCTGTATGACTGGATGGTGTTGTACGTGGAGGGGTGGGTGGTGCCCACCACGGCATGCACTCCCTCGCCGAATAGGTTGCAGACTGCACACAGGATATCAAGTTGTGACTTTCGCCTTCATCATAATTTAACTCAAAGACCATACAACGACGACAACATTAACACACACACACACACATTCATGTATTTTTATATATATATATATATATATATATATATATATATAATATATATATATATATATATATAATGTATGCATGTATGTGTGTATGTATTTTTAATGTATGTATGTATGCATGTATAAAAAAGTGATTAGAAAAAAAGGGGGAACACACACACACACACAATTATATATATATATATATATATATATATATATATATCTATATATATATATATATATATATATATACATATACATATATGTGTGTGTGTGTGTGTGTGTGTGTGA
>CM031602.1:8085860-8090860 GCA_018398815.1 Conus ventricosus
AATTCCATTAAATCAGGTGCAGATGTGGCCCGCATGACAGCTCACCCCTCTCTCTCTCTCTCTGACTCTGTCTCTCTGTCACTGTCTGTCTGTCTGTCGCTCTCTCTCTCTCTCTCTCTCTCTCTCTCTCTCTCTCTCTCTCTCTCTCTCTCTCTCTCTCTCTCTTCAGTGTTTACGTCATTTTCCGACGTGAGTCCTCTCCTCTCCCAACCCTCTCCCTCTCTCCTCTCATTCACTCACTTCTCTCTGACCTTGTTCCCAAACCGATACAGAGGCTGCAACGTGCGGAAATGTTCACCTCTGGGGCCAACTATCTACAAGGACAGGGAGTGGACAGGCCACTAGGGGCAGGCAGCAAGCAGCATATGGAAACTGGACATAATCGTTCTGAACACGGATTCTACAGCATGTATTGAACATAGCGTGTTACTCAAACTTGACAAAAAGAGAGAAAAAACAAAAACAAAAACAAACAAACAAAAAAAAGCCTCAAGGACAGTTCCATTGAAAACAGGTGCAAGATTTGGCACGCACGGACAGCCTCTCTCTCTCTCTCTCTCTCTCTCTCCAACGCGTTGTCACTTTTTATGTCATTTCCCGACGCCAGTCTTCTTCTCCTCTCCTCTCACTCACTCCTTTCCCCTCTGATATGGTTCCAAAACCCGACACACACGCTACAGCGAGCAGAAAGGTTACCTCATGGGCCAGCTGGCTGCAAGGACTGAGGAACAGGTCACCGAGGTCATACAGGCTTGCTGAACACGGGTTCTACGCAAGCCGAGCCCCCATCCCCACTCCCTCGAACTTTCCCGTCTCACGTAACGCTGCTGCCACAGTGTTTTCCCCGGTCCAATCTGTTCGTTACGTCACTCCCGTAGACACACCAGCTATGTCTGTCTCCATTAAAGCCACATCAGAAGAGTGCCGATTTTCAAGTGATTCCATCACGCACCACTTACTGTCGCACCTGCCAACCGCGTGGCGGGCCACGTAGCTTCTTCCTTTATACCTCGGTGTTAAAGGTGGGAAAACCTCTTAGACCCGAGGGACTGTTGCGTTTAATCTAAGCTGTATTACGTCACACTGCACTGCACATGTTGAGAAGTCAGCACTTCATTCTGACAAGATAGCTTGATCTCCATCCCGTAATTGGCTGTTGTGTTCCTCCGACAACCTGTCACTCACAAAGCTCGATTCCCAGAAAGGACAGAAGAAACTCCAAATTCACAGACACACCATTCTGGAAACGGGTGTTACCAGTATGTCAAACTTAGAGCCTGGTGTGTGGTTGAGAGGGGAATAAGTTTCGCTGATTGACCCAGAAGAAAAGTAAAGAGGACCTAGTTTCTTAGTATTGAATATCCACATTGTTTATACTTGTACTAGTTTCTAAGTATTGAATATCCACATTGTTTATACTTGTACTAGTTTCTAAGTATTGAATATTTATACTTGCACCTGATGCTATAGCAGGATAACTCTATGGCAGTGCGTGATAAACACCTTTAAGGTCATTACTGATTATTGCTGATTGTCTGTATGCTTTGTAGCAGGTGACCCTAATTACTATTTGTGTTAACTGTATTCCAGCAAACGTTTATCTGAGTAGTTGACTATTTTGAAGAGTTATTTCCCTTCCAATGATTAGCAGCCCCTCCCTCACTCTCTCTCTCTCACCCCTCTCTCTCTCTCTTTCTCTCTCTCTCTCTTGCGCGCACGCACACACACACACACACACACACACACACACACACACACACACACACACACACACAAAACAATCGTTATATCCCACACAATGTTCGAGTAAAGAAACTAAAGTGGAAACAGACCAGTTAAAGATGATACATGCATGTTAGTTAGTCCTCTTATGCCGGCTGGGATCGCACACTTCACTGAAAGTTCAGAGCACAAGTGTAAGAATTCGTCAAGCAAGAGCCCCAACCCAACCCCACAAACCAGGCTCCATCCACCTCAGGACCCCAAGCAAGAGCCCAAACCAAACCCCCACAAACCAGGTTCCATCCACCTAAGGACCCCAAGCAAGAGCCCAAACACACCCCCCCCCCCCCCCCAACCAGGTTCAATCCAATTAAGGACCCCAAGCAAGAGCCCAAACCAAACCCCCACAAACCAGGTTCAATCCACCTAAGGACCCCAAGCAAGAGCCCAAACCAAACCCCCACAAACCAGGTTCAATCCACCTAAGGACCCCAAGGAAGAGCCCCAACCAAACCCCACAAACCAGGTTCCATCCACCTTAGGACCCAAAGCAAGAGCCCCAACCAAACCCCCACAAACCAGGTTCAATCCACCTAAGGACCCCAAGCAAGAGCCCCAACCAAACCCCCACAAACCAGGTTCCATCCACCTTAGGACCCCAAGCAAGAGCCCCAACCAAACCCCCACAAACCAGGTTCCATCCACCTCAGGACCCCAAGCAAGAGCCCCAACCAAACCCCCACAAACCAGGTTCCATCCACCTTAGGACCCCATCACATCTGCAGCAGCTGGTACAACACAGGAACGACAATCCGCGCTAAGATGTGGTCAAGGGGACGCAAGCCGACCAATCAGCAGGCCTTCACTACGTGGTGACGTCAACACTCGGGAGAGAAAACGAACGAACTAACGAAATGTATTGCTATTAGGCTATACAGCCCATGTAGCAAATCGGTGCGATGTGCATTTACAAAACGCGACACGATTTCATTGACATGGAAACCATAGCAATGTTGTTGTTTTTTCACATTAAATGACAAAGTCGTGAATAACAAAATGTCCCTGATATGTGTGCACAATCCCTTCACAGGAGGGCAGTCACCCAAGGTAGAATTGGACCAGGCCGCGGAGAGCGTGCAACCGCCGTAGAGCACGTGCTTTGTGTGTTGCTGGCACGTCTTCCTTTCCGCAGGTGGGCCAGCTTCACACGTTCTTCCGATGACATGTTCCTGTGTTCCTGCTTGATATACCAGAACACACAGCCGTCTTCCAAACTCGGAACGCTGGAATGTTCTAAAATTATGTCCACCGATTCACAGAGCAACACACCCACCTCATCTGACTTTTGAAGCACAATCTTTCTGAATGCTGCGTTTCTGTTCTTATCTCGCAACCGCCTTTGTATCTGTCGATCAGTCAAAGTTGCGACATAGTCTTTTACTACTCTCGTGGCAAAGCCTGCCACTGTTCTGTCTATAGAGTGGTCAAGGCCTGTGTCGATGAGAGAGTGCTCTATAGAGCGGTCAAGGCCTGTATCGATGGCAGAGTGCTCTATAGAGCGGTCAAGGCCTGTGTCGATGGCAGAGTGCTCGATTTCCTGATGAACGATGTCGCATTCCGATCGACCAGAGCATAGCGACGAGAGATTAGAGAACTTTAGCGGCGACTTTCGTTCAATCGGCGTCTTCGTCGCGTGACGTCAAACACGGCTTCCGCCCTACAGCCCCGCTGTTCAATGTTGGCGTGTTAGCAGCGTCCGGAGTCGTCTGCTGTACTTTGGAAGAGTGGCGTCCCCTGTATTTCATCTAGATCAACAAATGTGCTCGTATGCACCGACACATTTCACGTAGACTACAAATAATTCCCCATGGAGTATCATGTTGTTGTTGTTCTACTGCAGTAAACAAAAATTTACAGATTCAAAACAACCAAGGTTTAGGAGTCTTCATAGGCCTCCTTGGGTTTTCTATGACAAATAAACGACTGGCTCCGAGTCCAGGCCAAACGTTCCGCCATTTTTGTTGTCGAATCGATTCAGCTTACATTTTACTTTGTAGTGATTCTTTGGGGCTTTTAGCACCGTGACATACCGTGTAATACAACTGGAAATGTGTAGACTAATGTTTTTGTTAACAAATTGGAAGTACTTACCGATTAAAAAGCAGACAATTGGGCTCGTAAAGATCGCTTCCACGAGCGGCGTTAAAAACCCCGATTGAACGACGCACTCTGCCGGCCGCGACCTTGCTTGGCAAGGTTGCGCATGCGCACATCGCCTATATGAGAGAAAAAGGGGATTCCCTAAGGACGCCGGTGGCTAACGCAGGCTGCTAAAGTTCTCTACTGCCTAAGGACGCCGGTGGCTAACGCAGGCTGCTAAAGTTCTCTACTGTCTTGAACATCCGGGGTGTCGGGTTCGCTGTCAGCGGGTCCAGGCTTGATGTGTTGTTCGTGAACATCACGTGTGCTGCTCTGCGTACCATAATTTTCGAATTCCGTGTCGAACAAGGCCAGTTCGTTCGTTTCACAAATGTTTTCGATTTCAACACCAACCTGTTCCAGCCGTCTGCTTTGCTCTTGACTGGTCTGGTCGCACCTGGCTGGGCGGTTTCTTTCCGTAATATTGAACTCGTGTTGCTCGGTTCAATTCAGGATCCGCCATTGTTGTTGTGACAGGGCCGACGGGCTTGAGTCGTAGGATGACGACGGTGTTGCTGCCTTCACCTGCTATTTTCCAGCTTGACACCGAGTTTTCCGTCAGCAGGGCGTTCAGAGCTGTCTCCACAGTCGCTGGAAGTCCAGTAACTGGCATTGTCAAAGAATAATGGAAAATACTCTTCGCAGCTTCGACACATAGCACCCTGACGCTTCTTGACAAACCACGTGACCCCCCACTTTGGGGGGGGGGGGGGGGGAGAGATTCTTCAGCCTCTCCACTCGTGCAACCATACGCCCGCTAAGACCTCCTGTCGCGGTCAAATTTGTTGCTCAGTCAAATCGGTTGCTGGCATACCAGTTTAGGCAAAAAATGACGTCATTTGATGCCACAACACACATCCGCCTACTCAGAAATGTGTGAGCACGACTTGGCCTAACGGCCTTCGTTCATTCGTCCTTCGTCCTCTCTCGGGCTTCGCCCTACTCTAATCTAAAGACCATCGATTCTGCTTTGGAGTAGACTGGGACACTGGTGACGTCATTTTTTGCCTAAACTGGTATGCCAGCAACCGATTTGACTGAGCAACAAATTTGACCGCGACACCTCCTATACCTCACCG
>CM031602.1:8095860-8108042 GCA_018398815.1 Conus ventricosus
CGTCACAATACACCCCCTCCTCCAGAAAAAAAAAAACATGACCGACTTGTCAATAATTTGACAAAGACGTCAACCAACAGCAGAATACCCAAACCTACAAATTACATTCACTCGACGAAAACGCAGCGCTCCGGCAGCAGTTCGTGGAGTCCTTCCAGGGACTCTCCACCCAACAGAAGAACCAGTTGTCGTCCCGACGAACTCTGAACGCCCTATTACATGTTAGCTTGGTCTGACCTCACGCCAACACCACTCCATACCCACACGAGTAGAGACCGCGGCTGGGCAGTTGCACCCCCACACCCGGATGGCAATGCATATACGATGTCTACTGCCAATTAGCGTCCCCTCTCCATACACACACTGGGTAGAGACCACACATGTCTACAGACCACTCCGGTCAGCATCTCCATACCCCCACGGGGAGAGACAAAGGATAAACATACCCGGCTCATAGTGCTGTATGCCTTCATCACGATTCAGCAATCTTCGCCTACGATACGACTGGGAGAAGAACATCATCATTCCTACTGGACCAATACAGCACCCAAAACCAACAGAACAGCATCAGTCCTGAGGGGATTAACCCAATGTAGGTACCACCACACCCGTCAGAAGACAAGACCCCTGAATCTTCCTCAAAGCTTCAGCAACAATCTGGAGTGAAACGCCACGTACAATCTTTCTTCCTGACGAACCCAACTGGAGATGTATTCGATGGCTCAATGATTCCCAAGATCCAACATGATACCAATCGCTCTCCACAACACCCCTCTTTCGCAAAAAGGGATTTCATAAAACTTCTTTCTAACAGGACATCTGTTGTAAGAGGGATCTCTAATAGTAACATCACCTGAGACAGAACCTGGTTTTAGGGGGTCCAAAATGTATGAAAATCATCAAAAGATTACACGCAACTCCCTGTACGTTTTGTCAGACAAAGTACAATCAAACTGTACAGAACGAACATTTCATCTGGCATAGAAACGCCATCGGAACAGTTTAAAGGGGAGTGGGTATAGCGTCATCAACAGTCCAGGACGACACCAACTTATGAACCACTTCACGAACAGTACAAACAGACGCTCGGAGAGGGATCCCACAGAACGACCAACTCTTGAAGACATGATCAAAGAACCCAGTTCTTTCTCACAAGCCAAAGCTGCTATTGTCTGACCCAGGCACTTGAAAGTACCTTGTGAAAGAACGACTGTAGGTACAAAATCAGAAGTAGACACAGCAGAACAACATCAGAAGACTTAACTGAAAGCGAGACTTCAATGATTCATCCTTCTGTTTCTGAACAAAGATCAAACGGAAATGTTCAGATATATAGTATCTACAAAAGTCTTTTTTGTCCCCCTGCATGCTTATCTCTAGCCCTCGTAACGGCGGCTAAGGAGAAAGTTCCCCAGATACATCACTAAAACTCGAACGCTCATAGAAACTCCAGGTACATTACCCACAATGAGATCTGCGACAGGGCTATCCCAAGACACAAGTCAAAGTCGGCCCACAAAATAAGGACAAACTGATCTGAAACTGTACCAGTGGGAAACTCATCCACACACCACCAAAAGAAACACACTTCACTGTGGTTTCCTACATCGGACTGTCAGAACTAAACCGTTTGCGAACGCCACAAATGTAGCACCAGTATCAGCAGAACAGAACTCAAAGTGCCATTCACAGAACCAGACTCCAAATGCAATTTGCCTGTGAACACACCGCAGCCTTAGACAATCAAAAGGAGTATCAAGAACAGAACAACAAGCACTGGACTGTTTGCAGTCGGCTGAGTTCTCGACAACAGTGGATGTACTAACCACAAAAGGACATGCATCTGTGGCTAAGGGTCAAATTCCACAAGGGTTTCTAACCTGACTTCCATGAACACCTAGCAAGCTACAGTCCTATCATTTACACCAAAAAGCACACAACACTTGCAAACTGATCAAAGCACTTTCGGAGGTGAACTCCTACTGCCATACTAAGACGGGCCCACGACCACGATAAACGGCTACCGCAAAGTTCATTTTCCACGACCAGCTGAGTAACCAAAGCTCTGATGACCATAATAACCGCTACCACCAAGTTTAATTCCCCGTCAGCCAGGAACCAGAGAGTGGCCACTGTTTTGAAAGTAGAGTATCTGTTTCCTCTGTCAACTGACCACAGTACGGAGTTCTATCAGACTGACCGGATATCATTTCTGTCAACTACCTGGATTTTATTCCCCCCGCAATACTAAAGCCCAATAAAATGGGTTTATTAATATCAGCTTTCCTAGAAACTCCTTATAAAAAAGTTGGTATGTGCAACGGTCCCTGTGTACTCGCAGACCTTGAAAATCCCCATTTTCAATCAAAAATAAGTTTTCACATCTCTCTCACACAAAAAAGTGGCCAACTCCTAGAGCACACTCCAAAAACAGCTCACGCAAAAAAAAAAAAATAAAAAAGATCCACCAATCTCAAAAGACTTATCAATTTTTGACAAAGAGACCCAACGGTCAAACAACCGCCTAAGTTCAACTGCAAAGGTCTCGAAAGGTTCATCGGAGCTAGGCTTAGCCTCACGAAAACCTTACGACAACCAACTGAACATTGAAATTTTTTCAGCAAGCTCTCTTTCAAAAAGCTCGTAAGACACAACATTATTTCAGCGCGACAGAGATATAGAGTTAAAGCAGAACCCTCAAGTATGCTAGACAGGTATGTATTACCCACAAACCTCAGACCATCCCGAAGAAGGAACGAGCATGGGTTTCAAAACGAAACACGTAAACTGTCTAATAATTCACTCTTTCTTTAAAAAGGGGCAACTTAGAAACGTTGGGCGAGGGGCGTTAAAACCTGGGAAAAACCCGAACCCTGACTCTCACTCAGTCCTGTCCTGAACGCACTCTGGCTGAGAAGTTATTTTTAGAACTGTATTCTTTTTAGTTTCCTCTACCCCTTGTCATTCTTTTGTTCTTCTTGCTCCTGTATCTGCTCTCTTTTAGTTTTCCTCTTTTATCTGCTCTCTTTTAGTTATCATTGCTCTCTTTAGTTACTCTTGATCTGCTCTCTTTTAGTTATCTTTCTTCTTCCTGTTACTCTCAACTGAAAGTCTTTCAATCGCAATTTCCCTCCTATCCATGCTCTGTGCAATACACTTGTCAACATAGGCCAACAGATTTACCTTCTCCTCCAGACCACCTACCTTACCTCGATGTAAATATTTAGCGAAAACTTGTCCGTCCACAGAGGACACAACAAGACTTTCTTCCTTAGCCTTCTGTGCCATCATTGAAATATGAAATAATTCCTGTCAAACCGACACACACACTAGTGGAATCAAATATAAACAATTGCTATCTACAAGCAAAAAAGGGTTTGAAACCCCTGTCCACTAAATATATTTTAATTCCAAAGAGGAATTTTTTTTTTCCAAACAAGCTTAATTGCAATCACTCTACAAACACTAAGTATTATCAAACCCAACCAACACAAAGATAGAGATAAACAATGAAACAGGATTTTAGGGAAAAGGGAGAAAAGAAAAACACAATCGGTAATCAATGCTAAATTTTCAGCAACAAGTATAAATCAAGCAATGAAGCATGAGAGTAATAACAATATAATCCAATGTATTGTTGTTGTTGTTGTTTGTTGTTGTTGTTGTTGTTGTAGTTGTTGTGTTTTACACATAAGCATTCAAATGAAACACTAATAATTTTTTTTTTCAAAACTGGTTCAGGGCAGCCACTCACACACTCACGTCAATCAAGAGAAAAAACCCTAATAATGCTGAAGAAGCAACACATCCCTAAGTAAAGATGGAACAGAAATAATCAGAGAGATGACTGAAGATAATAAAATTAAAGCCCACAAAGGAAGGAAGAACTAGGAACAAGGAAGGCTCCTCGTATCTCCTGAAACTATACCGAATGGGAATACCCCGTTCGCTGGAGACGGGAAAGAAAGTGGAAGACAAAACATCATAACAACAAAACAATCCAACACAACTCGACTGTTCAATGAAAAGTCTGTGAACGTGGACCTCCACTTCTAAATTGGGGCAATTATAGGGCCACAAAAACAAACCCAACCACTAAGGCCTATTTTTAATTCAATAGCAAAAGACATTTAACTACGGGGTCACCAGAAGTTACGGAAGGGTGGTGCGTGCGTGTTTTGTTGTCTGAAACACTCGCTCTCAAACGTTGGATGCGTGTTCATAATTATTCCCTACACACACCCACACCATACGTACATGGAGATAGCCCAGCACACACGAGTTCGATTTCTTTTCTTTATAATTATGCAGCCTGAACCATCAAACATACATTCAATGTGAATTGGATACAAATTAATACAAGTCACTACCAGCATATAGATCAAGAATCAAATACAAGGAACTTCAATCATCAGATATTAATTACATATCTTTGATATCACTCACAGATCGCGCCGGCGCCTTCCACAGTGTCTCACATATATATACAGTCAAAAGACACGGTTTATCCACAGTACCAACACAGTCCTACAACACTTAACAAGAAGACGAAGAAGGAGAACCACGGTCCCCACATGACAAGAACAAGCGTCCGAGTCACAACACAAGTGAAAAAGGGGGGGATGAAGAATAAGAACACAGGTCTCCCCTATATAACAGTAACCATACATCACGTCGAACTATCTAGAATAAGAATCGGGGATTATTCTGCATGTATAATGTTAGTTATGATAAGAGGATAGAGGAGGAGGGGATAATATGTGAGATAGGATGGTACATGACACTAAAAGGGGAGGCCGCAATTAACAAAGGCCACAATAATCCATCGCCGAAACCCGCAGATATCCCAAAGCACAGCAATCCACCGAAGACGGAAACCGTAGATTTCATACAGCACAGCATCCACAGATAAAACTGAGATTCATAAGCACCGTAAACCAAAAGATGCGAACCGCCGATTCATAAAGTATCACGCACTCCACAGATGAAGAACGCAGATCATAAAGCCCCAGTAAACCAATAGAAAAACTGCAGATTCACAAAGCACAGCAGTCTAATTGAATCCCCGGAGAACACAATATTCAGCAAGTCCCATAGAATACCATACACTTCGATTCGTACGTACCGTTGAACAAAAACAAAAATATTAACTTCTACCGTGTATTGATATTACAGTGTTCACATCATAAATTCAGCCCACCGACACACACGACGGATGGTACAAATGAGCACTTAAATAATCTTACAGGAGTTTTAAGTCACTCCTCGCGACACAGCCTACACAACAATTTTTATAACAAATAAATTTCTTGTACATAATCCGCTGGTACCGTCACAAAAGTTCCCCCATACACAATAAACTGTGATATAACTACTGACTTGAAAGTCAGCCACTCCACATAGTAACACTACGAGAAAACGACAGATTAAAAACAAAATAAATAGCTGGACACCAAAGCCTCCGGGCGTTAGTCTTGCACCCATCCCTTGTCTAATATCATATATTCGTCACGTAAGTTCTATGTCATTTTAAGTTACGTCATAATTTACGTTGACGTCACAGTGATGATGATGAGGTGATGTGAAAGTGGTTAGCGATGGTGTGAGAAGTTGTATGTGTGTGTGTGTTAGTATAGGTGTTTTAGTGTGTGTGTGTGTGAGTGTGTGGTGTTGTAGGAGTGTGTGTGTAGTGTGTGTGAGTGTGTGTGTGAGTGAGTGAGTAATTGTGTGTGGCTTGAAAGAGAGAGAGAGAGAGAGAGAGAGGAGAGCGAGAGAGAGAGAGATAAGAAAAATGTCGCATGTCGTCTGTCCTTTATTCTATGCATGGTCCAAAGCTACTAGCGCAAACACACACACTACACACACACACACCCACAACACACACACACACACACACACACTACACACACACAGCACCCCACGCACGCACGCACGCACGCACGCACGACGCACACACACACACACTCACACACACACACCACACACAACACCCACACCACACACACACACACACACACATAAACACACACACAGACACACCACACACACACACACACACACACACACACACAACACACACACACACACACACACACTATCTATTCTGAAGAAAACGACCAAGATGAAAGCCAAGAAGAAAAACAAGAAGAAGAAACAATCACAACCTAGAAGACAAAAATGATGAAATCGAGGCGCATGGAAAAAAAAAAAAAAGAATGGGGGGGGGGGGAAAGGGAGGGGAAAAGACGGGGAGAAAGAAAAAGGGAACAGACCACACGGAAAAAAGTGGACAATAAGAAGTAGAGAGGAAAAAGAAAAAGGAGCACACCAACGGCCCTGACGTCTTAAGGGCATAACACACTTGGCCATTCGGGACAAGATAAAAAGAAAGAGCGAAGTGGAAAATGGGCCTGGAAGAGACGGATTAAGTGGGAAGTCCGACAAATAAATAAGGGTGAAGAGCTCGTGAAAGCGTGAGAGAGAGAGAGAGAGAGAGAGAGAGTGAGAGAGGAGAGAGAGAGAGAGAGAGAGAGATAAAGAGATAAGGGTGAAGAGCCGTGAAAGCGGTGAGAGAGAGAGAGTAGAGAGAGAGAGAGAGAGAGAGAGGAGAGAGAGAGAGAGAGAGAGAGAGAGAGAGAGAGAGAGAGAGAAAGCGACAGACAGCAGACAGACAGACAGAAGTTGCGGGGGGGGGGGGGGGGGGGGGGGGGGGGGGGGGGGGGGGGGGATAAAGAGACAAAAAGAGTGGGTGATTGAGTGGGAGGGATGGAAGGAGGTAACAGACAGAAGAGAAACCGAAGACGACGGAGGTGATGATGATGAGATGATGATGATGAAGATATGATAAAAAAAGGTGAAAGGCGCGCGGATTTAACAAGAAAGGAAGAGAGAGAGAAGAAGAAGGAGAGAGAGAGAGAGAAGAGAGAGAGAAAGAGAGAGGGACAGAGAGAGGGGGGAGGAGAGAGAGAGAGAGAACAGACAGACAGAAAGACAGAGAGGGGAAGAGAAAGAGAAGGGGAGGAGAGAGAGAGAGAGAGAGAGAAAATGAGAGAGACAGACGGGAACAGACAGACAGGACAACGGACAAAGGAAAGCAACACACACACCACACACACACACAACACCACACAACCAACACACACATAATATATATATAATATATATATATAAATATAATTATATTTAATACTGAAAAAAAAAGTAGGGGGGGAAAAACAAATATAAATTTTTTATTTTAAATATTAATAAGAGAGGAGAAAGAGAGAGAGAGAAGAAGAGAGAGAAAGAGAGAAAAGAGAGAGAGAGAGAGAGGGGGAGAGAGAGAGAGAGAGAGAAAAGAAGAGGAGAGAGAGAAGAGAATGAGACAGACGACACACAACGGGCAAGCAAACAGAGACAGGCAAGCAGAACACACAGAGGGAGGGAGAGAGAGAGAGAGAGAGAAGGAGAGAGAGAAGAGAGAGAGAGAGAGAGAGAGAGAGAGGGGGGGAGGAGGGGGGATGGTGGCGGGGGAGATGGGAGTGGGGGGGTGGGTCAGGAGGGCAAAAAAGAATTGTTTAAATAAATATAAAGGGTTTTTTCCTTTTAAGGCAAAGACCCCATACTGCAGGGACTTCATAAATAGGAATTAAACAAATTCAATGAAAATTTCTAATGACAAGATTAAGGGGTTGCAGCTTTAATCCACAGGGGAACCTAAACCCTGACTGAAAGTAATAGACCAGGGGTTTAAGTTTAAAGTGTGTAAGTTTTACGTGTTTAAAAAGTGTGTGTGTGTTTTGGGGTGGGGGGGGGGGGGGGGGGCAAAAAAACAAAACAAGGGGGGTTAATGGGTTTTTTCTTCTCCGGGCTTGACCACTTGTATGATTTGAGTACTACCAAATTTTGGCCATTATAGGCATATAGGCAAATCCTTGAATAGATACATGAAAAATAACATAAGGATGACAGTCATTCGTATGACAAGATACGCAGGCAAGAAAAAAAAAGTACCATTGTAAGATGAAATACTACTTTTGCTAGAGACTCAATGGCTTCTTCGTCTGAAAACAATGTTGTTGTTTTTTGTCCAGATTTGTCACTGATAACATGAGCGCAAAAGTCATGATATTGTTACCAGAATTCCCCAAAAGACTTTGGATACACACTGTTCGTGTCCACACAGATCTACAGGAAACGAATCCAACAGGCCACATGAAGACATTTCAGTTCTTATTAGGTTCAGTAAATACACATAGCTCGACTCAAAGGACTTCTTACTTCGTGCTGACAGCGCGAAAATCAACCTGAAGTTATTCGGTTCAGTATATTTGCATTAAATGAGTTTCGTTCTCACATCACACACACGTGGACATGAAACCAGCAATGAAGAAACGGATTTGATATCAGCCTGCTGTATTACACAAGTGACACGTTAACCGATGAACGCTTTCTGTTTCTCTTCTTCTCCCTGTCAACATTTTCTTGTAAATTGTACGAGCAGGGCGACTGCATCTTGTAGCATGGCTATACCAAGCAAGGTTTCTTTTTAGCAACTCATGTCAGTAGATCTTCATATGGATCGATGTATTTCCTGATGATTTGACGCACTTTTTCGTAGGTAATGTGATCAGTATAAGACTGTTCTACGTCTAAATGGACGCATGCAATGTTAAACACATCCTATTGTTTTCCCACGCAGATCACTCATATATGTATATTTTCATCTCAGGTATGATTCTCATACGTGCGACGTTTAAAAGAGTTCAATTGAACAAATCTGCCACCACTGTATGCAAGCTTACTGTCATGCTAATCCTGTCGCATACAGTCAGTAATCCCCTGTTCGAGGCATTTCAAAAATCCTCATACATTTTACAAATTAGTTGTCCAATACAAATCCTGCATCACACGAATGTAAACACTGTCGAATATTACAAGCCCATGTCCTCTTACCATTATAACCCAAAGGTTAGAGACATCCTGCAGACTTTAAAGGCAGTCGTGTATTCTTCGATTCTAACTGATTTCATCAAGACGTTTGTTATTTAAAAACATGAAATCAGATAACATTGCATATTTTTCAAAGTCACCATAAACTATCACATTCGGCAAGCTACTGTGTACGTCTGAAAACGTGCTTCATTACATAAAAATAAATGTCTTCAATTGTGAAGACACTTTTCCAGAAAGCCAACGTTCCTGGTCCTTATTTTGATATTTCTGCATCTGAGAATGAAAAACTAAAACTTTATAAGAACATTGAACAAACTGCAATCCACCTTGTAAAAAACTTGAAGGGTAACGACAATACTTTTTTCGCTCATACTGTGACCTGACATGCAAAATTGAACATATATTTGGTTGTCAAGTAAATACCAAGAAATGAGTAAGCACTAACAATCTTTCATTACCATGATCCATATCTCAGTACGTGCCACATATCTCCACCTACCAAACACGATCATATATGTCGTATTCATACAAACTTTGAATTCAAGTCTATAAGTTGTTCGTATTTCAAGACCAGTCACGATATTCAAATTGATTAAAAAAAAATATCTCCCGCAAAAATTAAAACAAAACAAAACAAAAAACTAAAACAAAACAAAAAACTAAAACAAAACAAAAAACTAAAACAAAACAAAAAAATAAAACAAAAACAAAACAAAAAACTAAAACAAAAACAAAAATCCAAACAGCTCCAGGTCTGTCGTTTTCAAACATTTCCAAACCTAAACATTGGTATATAAGGAAATTAATGCACGCTGCAGACACCTCTTTCTTACTGTCTTGCCAACACATAAATGCCCGCTGCAGGCGCCTCTTTCTTACTGTCACGCAAACACATAATGCACGCTGCAGGCGCCTCTTTCTTACTGTCACGCAAACACATAATGCACGCTGCAGGCGCCTCTTTCTTACTGTCACGCAAACACATAATGCACGCTGCAGGCGCCTCTTTCTTACTGTCACGCAAACACATAATGCACGCTGCAGGCGCCTCTTTCTTACTGTCATGCCAACACATAATGCACGCTGCAGGCGCCACTTTCTTACTGTCACGCAAACACATAATGCACGCTGCAGGCGCCTCTTTTCTTACTGTCTTGCCAACACATAATGCACGCTGCAGACGCCTCTTTCTTACTGTCTTGCCAACACATAATGCACGCTGCAGACGCCACTTTCTTACTGTCTTGCCAACACATAATGCACGCTGCAGACTCCTCTTTCTTACTGTCACGCAAACACATAATGCACGCTGCAGACTCCTCTTTCTTACTGTCTTGCCAACACATAATGCACGCTGCAGACTCCTCTTTCTTACTGCCACGCAAACACATAATGCACGCTGCAGACTCCTCTTTCTTACTGTCTTGCCAACACATAATGCACGCTGCAGACACCTCTTTCTTACTGTCTTGCCAACACATAATGCACGCTGCAGACTCCTCTTTCTTACTGTCTTGCCAACACATAATGCACGCTGCAGACACCTCTTTCTTACTGTCTTGCCAACACATAATGCACGCTGCAGACTCCTCTTTCTTACTGTCTTGCCAACACATAATGCACGCTGCAGACTCCTCTTTCTTACTGTCACGCAAACACATAATGCACGCTGCAGACGCCTCTTTCTTACTGTCATGCAAACACATAATGCACGCTGCAGACTCCTCTTTCTTACTGTCATGCAAACACATAATGCACCCTGCAGACGCCTCTTTCTTACTGTCATGCAAACACATAATGCACGCTGCAGGCGCCTCTTTCTTACTGTCACGCAAACACATAATGCACGCTGCAGGCGCCTCTTTCTTACTGTCATGCAAACACATAATGCACGCTGCAGGCGCCTCTTTCTTACTGTCATGCAAACACATAATGCACGCTGCAGGCGCCTCTTTCTTACTGTCACGCAAACGCATGGCAAGCTCAACAATTCGGCCCCATCCCGTACTTTTGTTTATTTGTTTTATATCAGAGCATCACTTTGTTTATTTGTTTTATATCACAGCATCACTTTGTTGTTTCTTTGTTTTATATCACAGCATCACTTTGTTTATTTGTTTTATATCACAGCATTACTTTGTTTATTTGTTTTATATCACAGCATTACTTTGTTTATTTTGTTTTTCACAGCATTACTTTATTTGTTTTATATCAGAGCATTACTTTGTTTATTTGTTTAATATCACAGCATTACTTTGTTTGTTTGTTTTATATCACAGCATTACTTTATTTGTTTTATATCACAGCATTACTTCGTTTGTTTGTTTTATATCACAGCATCATTTTGTGCATTTGTTTTATATCACAGCATTACTTTGTTTCTTTGTTTTTAGCACAGCATCACTTTGTGTATTTGTTTTATATCACAGCATTACTTTGTTTATTTGTTTTATATCACAGCATTACTTTGTGTATTTGTTTTATATCACAGTATTACTTTGTTTCCTTATTTTATATCACAGCATCACTTTGTTTCTTTCTTTTATATCACAGCAACATTACTTTGTTTCTTTGTTTTATATCACAGCATCACTTTGTTTATTTGTTTTATATCACAGCAGCATTACTTTGTTTCTTTGTTTTTTTTTCACAGCATTACTTTGTGTATTTGTTTATATCACAGCATCACTTTGTTTATTTGTTTTATATCACAGCATCACTTTCTAGACAACGAAAATGGAATCTACAGCCGCTGCAAACTCACCAAAGGCACACACAACTTCTGGTTCATCACACACTGGTAAAGAGAGCAGGAAGCCTGACAAATGCATGATAGTCTGTGTAATACCTTCTTGTCAACCCCATTTGATATTCTGCTGTAAGAGCAGGAAGCCTGACAAATGCATGATAGTCTGTGTAATACCTTTCTTGTCAACCCCATTTGATATTCTGCTGTAAGAGCAGGAAGCCTGACAAATGCATGATAGTCTGTGTAATACCTTTCTTGTCAACCCCATTTGACATTCTGCTGTAAGAGCAGGAAGCCGGACAAATGCATGATAGTCTGTGTAATACCTTTCTTGTCAACCCATTTGATATTCTGCTGTAAGAGCAGGAGCCGGCAAATGCATGATAGTCTGTGTAATACTTTCTTGTCAACCCATTTGATATTCTGTGTAAGAGCAGGAAGCCTGACAAATGCATGATAGTCTGTGTAATACCTTTCTTGTCAATCCTAAAGAGCCTGC
>CM031602.1:8108142-8126430 GCA_018398815.1 Conus ventricosus
AAACATGGGAAAAAAATTTCTAACAAACAACCAACTACACAGCCCTCCAGACTTCCCATTACTTTACACGCTCACCTTGGACAACAACAAAAACGACACACAAAGGACGACACCCTCAGTCGCCGGGACACTGCCAGACAGCCAACGCCCTGGTACGTGCAGAACCCGTCGCTAAAACACCAAACACCGACAGTCAAGACGCGGACGACACACTGGACGACACCCTCAGTCGCCGGGACACTGCCAGACAGCCAACGCCCTGGTACGTGCAGAACCCGTCGCTGAACACCGAAACATCGACAGTCTTCAACCTGGTAGCCAAACCTTCAAAAGTCGGTCCGAGGGCATACCACCAACCCCTGCCCAACGGCAGGAACAACCTGCGCACGAGGCCAACCCAACCTTCGTGGATAACGCCTCAGTTCGTACTAACTTGCAGCCCACACCACGACACTCCGAGTTCACCTCGGAAACTCAAAATGACAGCACTCACATTCACGGAATTCCCCATACACATCGAAGAACTCCAGTTTCACGAGCGTTAGTTTACACACGTAAACCTCACTTTTCCCGACAGCTGACACTCTCCTCCCTCCCCCTCCAAGAGTTTAACAGGTAAGCAAATTCCCGGCGGGGATTCACGCACTTCACGGTCACTGCCACCTGGCACTGGACGGGCCACAGTCCCCCAATTTTTCCCCGAGGCGACCTGTGTCAGTTCGTGCGTGACAACCCCCACTACTTCTGGCTCCCCGTGGAATTTTCTAACTTTCTTTTGTTTGGGCCCAGTCACCACAACCTTCTGCGGCCGAGAGTTCATTTCCTCTAATTGCCGGGCGTAGGCTCTCGACCCCTCCACTAACCCCTCATATGGCCTGGGTTTGGTTCCTCATCCCCCCAACCACCACAATCATAAATCCTCCCCTAGTCCTGGGGATTTTCCAACTTCTGCCTGTAAGTTAGGCATCGGGTTTGGGGGTGCAGATGCGCTTTCACGCTCTTGCGACATCTTGACAACGGCCTTTCTTTTTTTTTTTTTAAATACTACCAATGGTACAACACCCAAATAATTGGAATGTTACAAACAACAACAACCCCACACAAAAAATACCCAACACTTTCATAACAGAAGGGAAAAGGAACAGAACAATTCCAATAACAAAAACAACCAAACCCAAAACCATAAAAGCCAAATGCATCCAACTGCTCCCCGACTTTGAGAGCAAATATGGGGCTAGAGAAAACAAAAACATCCCAATAATGAAGTGTACCCACTCGCTAAAGGGCTCACACATCTGTCCACAAGTTGTGAGACCAAGGATTTTCAATTGAAGTAAAAAAAATTTATAAGGTCAAATTTGTCTTATTTGGAAATGTCACTCAAAGGGATACATCTTTCCTGATCATGGAAAAAAAAAAAATCAAAATCAATGTTTCCACAGGAATTCATTTGTTGGGTTTTTGTTTATGCAAATCCAAAGTATATCACCACGGGCTGGTGGGGGCTGGGCGTCTTTTTGGGCCGCCGGTTGTCCTGTCTTGTCCTGGACTGATTTGGGCCTCGCCCCGCAGTCTGGTCCTCCCTAGGGTCTCCAAGCCCTAGCGTTCATCACGGCCCTCCGTATGGCTTTTCCCGTCTCAGTCGTCGGGGCCTGGGTCGTCTGTGAAGCCTCGGTGGGGTTGTCTAGTCTGAAAAATTTTTTCTTAACTTCTTTTTGTCCCCATCACCATCCTGCTCGCAGCGCCAAATCGTACGGAGTGGGGGGGGGGGGGGGGGTGGGGGTTAGGGTGTCTCTTGCTCCCTGTCTCAATGCTTGTCGCTTCCCCCCATGTACATCTCTCGTTCATATGACCACATGAGTGAGCTACAAATTCCTGTTCTTTTATTGCCCAAGTGTCTGTTGTGGGGGCATTGGGATGAGGACATGTATACATGATAAGAACCCTTACGTCCCTAAATAAATGGGCGAGCCGAAATGGATGTTTGCCCAATTTATCTTTCCAAATTTTACCATCAGAAGAATCCTACCTAAAACAAAAAAACACGAGCTTTCTGAAAAACAAAAGACAAAAAAAAAACATTCTTAGCTTTTCTAAGAATAGGCTAGGATCATGCAACATCATCAAAATAGTACTTAAGTGGAAACACAAAATAATGACTCATAACAAGATACCCTAAAAGTAATAAGTGAAAAAAGGAATACTACAATTAGTGATACACACAAACAAAATACATAACTTGAAATACTAAAAAAATAAGTGACAAGAAAACAAGATATTGGTTCCTAAATTGATGTCTTTGAGGGCTAGGAACTTGAGGGCCGAAGGGTGGTTCTTGAACTCATAACCACAATATTGGTTTCATATCACTGCACTAGCCGTTATACCTGGTTATTGCACCCACTTTACGTAAAGAAATTTCTGGTCTTGGGACTGTACATATCATTATAAACACAGCCAAACTTCCCTACGAAGCATTGGCGTGCTTATCCTTTAGAGGCTTTAGCAATTACTTCTCATCCACGACTGTGGCATCTCTACTCTTACAGTTTTCAAGACTACCTCAGCCCAACTGTGAACTTCTGTTTGCATGGTCTTGCCATATTATTTGGCTGTGTCCTCACACTTTAACTAAGGAACTCAAGAAATACCATGCATCCCTCATCAACTCGAACAGGGTGTACCCATTTTCAAGGTTTCCTCCAAGTGAGAGAAGATATAAAAGGATGGGGTACAGCTAGACTCAGTCTCCTAATCCCACTACTAAGGGACTGTTCTAGCTCCTTGGGGATGGATAATGATGGAAAGGGAAATTCAAGGGGGTACCAGACATAACCTCCCACAAGTATTGGCATGTGAGCTACATGTCAAAACCAAAATATTTTAGGGGCTGGGTTCTTGTGTCTGTCTAGGTCGCGTTTTTTGCGTATATATAGGGAGAGCCCTCCCAACCCATCATCACACCTGCAATACCCCATGAATAAAAAAACAATAAAGGAAAAAAAACTCACACAAAAAACAACGACATGAACCATTCAAAACCAAACCTACAAAAAGAGCGGGCACACTCACACAAAAATAAACAAATCAAATTATCAGGCACTTAATTCTTTAGATCAGGCAGTAAGACTGATAGTGGAGGGATGTAATCTGGCTTCCACATGACCCTTCAAACAAGTTGCACCCAAACTTTCTACAATCAACATAGTATAAGATCCTTTGGTATCTCAAATAGCATTATCTGACAATCTTTCAGGAGTATCCACTTTGCCTGGGCCCGGTTTGGAAACGTCTGTTTCAACCACCACATGCAGAGCCCCAAACATAAAAAGAAAACTGTTGTAGCCTCACCCAAGGCAACACAATACATAAAAAACCCAAGCTTTCTTGGTAGGCTCAAATTTATTATGACAAGGACAAATGTACACAACAAAAAAGTAAAATAATACAATTACCACCAAAAATAGGAACTTTCGCGTCGGGAACGTCTCAACCATGATCATTCTATAATGTCTGGCATACCTTCCTCAACATTGTTCCAGAACATAACCCCTTAACTATCTCAACACATTTAACCGAAAAATAAAAGTCATTTCAACACCAACCGGAGGCAGCAGACGAACTGGAATTGGATGTGTGTCTTGATTGGGTGGGGTCAGGGCCTTCTGACTGCGCCTCAAATTCAGGAGACGCGTCTGGCACCGTGATGGAATTCTGCCTTGACGAGCCAATCGCTACGCAACTCTCACCCAGAATGTAGCTTCTTTTTAGGTCTTTATAATTATTTTGTACTTACTCTTTACTCACACGCCCTTCACACTTACTCTATTATTGTTACTACTTCTAATATCTTGTAAACTAATAATAAAAACTACTACAAAACTAAACGAAAAGAGCCTACTTGACCCAAACCGAAAATGAAATACAACTGGGCACTTCGGAAGGGTATAACACCCCGTGCTTATTGCCAACTCAAGGAACTAATACGTGAAGTTGTTTCCTTTGACCGCCATACATGATATCCATTTACATGTCACAGTAATAACAATAATAGAGTCGTGTTAGGGCTGATAAGTAAAGGAGTAAGTACAAAATATTTAAAACCTAAAAGGAAGCTACCAATCTGGCGTGAAGAGTTTGCTAGCCGATTGGCTCCTCAAGGAGAAGTACATCACCGGTGCCACCAGACGCGTCTCCTGAAATTTTGGCGCAGTCAGAAGGCTCCTGACCCCCCTCAGAATCAAGACACAAATCCTATTCCAGTCTGTTCTGCTGCCCCAGGTTGGAGTTGAAATGACTTCTTTTATTTTTCGGTTAAGATGTGTGAGTAGTTTAGGGGGTTTATTTTGGAGCCAGCCATTGTGAGGAAAGGTCAAGTGCAGATATTAGAATGATCAGGGTTGAGGAAACGTTCCCGGCCTAGTAATTCCCCGGACGCGAAGTTTTCTTTTTGTGTGGTAAATTGTTTTATTTACTTTTTGGGTGTGTACATTTGTCCTTGTCATAATAAATTTGAGCCCCACTAAGAAGAACTGGGTTTTTATGCTCTGTGTTGCCTTGGGTTGAGGCTACACAGTTTTCTTTGGTTTTGGGGGCTATGGCATTGCGTGGTGGAAACCAGACTTCAAACCGGGCGAGCCTAAGGATAATTCCCTGGGAAAGATTGTATGATATGCTTTGAGATGGACCAAAGATCTTTTTCAATGTTGGACTGTAGAGAAAGTTTGGGGTGCAACTTGTTTGAAAAAGGTCTTGTGAAATGGCCAGATAAACTCCCTTCACATATCGCGGTATACTGCTGATCTAACAAGAATTATTGCCTGATATTTTGTTTGTTTATTTTTGTCGTGTGTGTGCGCGCTTTTTGTAGGTGTGGTTTGGGAATTGTTCATGCGTTCTCTTCTGTGAGTTTATTTTTCTCTTCCCTTCATTGTTTTTTTTATTATGAGTGCGGCATGAGAGAATGTGTGTTAGTTAGATTGTTAGAGTAAGTGTATGTATATTGTGTATGCCTGATTCAGGCCTGAGCCAGACAAGTTCATTTTCGAAGCCGGAAAACCTGGGATGTATTTTTTTTCCCAGGCCGGATTTCAGGCCTGGGGAAAACCGGAAAAGTAGCACCCCTATAAAAGGGATGCCTATGGGAAGGTCGTACGTAGTCTAAATACAAAACAATCCCTAGTACAAACAAAGATGACGTCTTAGGACAGGCTCAGTACAATGATGTTTTCGAGTCCATTCTTATTTTCATGCACATTGGTTTTTTTTAGAGAGTTTCTATCAATTCTAAAAATTCCACCTGGACTTCTTACCTTGCTGCGACGGTTTTCACTGCAGGACACACTGATTTCTTAAAATCAAAAAAAAAAAAATGAGTCAGGGTTGTCTGTCTGGTCGTTAGTCTGGTCATCTGGTTGGTCATCAGTCTGGTAACTGTCTATGGCTGTCTGTTGGTTCATCTGGTCCAGTGTGTGTCAAACACCATGGTGAGCCATTGTCGAGCAGGGTAGGACCAGGTTTGGACAGGCGAAAATGGAGTCGATCCTTATCTGGGGATGGCGGGGGTCCTACCTTGTTCTATTCCCAAAGTCCCGGGTGGAAGTTGGGGAGCCATCGTTTAACGGCACCATGCAGGGTGCGGGTGCTGAGCCTTTCTGCTATTGTTCCTCGCCGTTCTGCTCCTGGATTGCGCTTTTCCGTGTCGGTGCCCACCGCTTTGTCCGCAGGTTGTACTTGGAGTTGGGGCATCTGCATGGAGCAGTGGTTGTCGTCGGCACGGGGCCGTATCCTGGGTGATGATCTTCCTTGACCTGTCGACATCCCGTTGCTGCTGTCTGTGTCCCCCGTTCCCCTGCGCTGACTTTCAGGCTGCTTCCCCTGGCACACCACGCTGGGAGGTCAACTGGCCGGCACTGTGTTCCGTGGTCGTGGTCACGGAGCGAGTGAAGGATTTTTTTCCCCTTTTTTTCACGTCCCTCGACGCATGTTTCTGTCTTGTTGAATGGGATGATGGCTCCTAGAGAACTGTAATATGCCGCTTCTAACGCACCTTCGCCCTTAAACCAGTTTTTCGGGCGAAAGTGACCTAGAAGCGGCATATTACAGTTCTCTGACAAGTAAGACTTCAATAACCAAAAATAACGATATCTACAAACAGACATACTGTGCCAGTTTATCCGTTTTCAATACTAAATTTACTAAACTTTTCAGATTTCAGTTTTTGTTAATCTGTGTTTTCCGGGTCATTTTCATAAACATCATTTTCACGCAAAAACATTCATCAAATGCATCTCTGTCTTTCATGTGAAATAAACACTACAGTCTTTAAACTGCTCTCTAAAGTCTTTTATAACTGAGTTATATTTTGGACATAAAATCCACACACTTTATTCCAGCATGTCTTCCACTTGAAAGCATAGGTTTTGTTAAAGTGTTTCTCTTTTTAACTGTGTCTCTTTCTTGCGAACATTCATCTATAATAAATAGGGTCTGCGTTACTTCAAACTGTCCTATAAAACTGTTCTAAACACTAACTCTGTTATTGCTAGATTAACTATAAATATTTTTATCTATCTTGTCCATATAAACCTTTATCATGATATTTGCTTTGTTCCATTTAAGTGTGGGGCAGCAGAAAAATGAATAGGAAAATCACATGTGATCAAATTTAATAGCGATAAACTGGTGTAATAGGTCGAGGACAAATATTGTTTTTCCCACAACCAGTCTGCCCACAATTTAATGCAAGAATGTGGGGTTTTTGTCATAAAGTTTAACTGCTCCATAGTTGTATAACAAGATTTAATCTAATCCGGTTATTGTCTATTATCTTGCCCTCTGTTAAACTTGGTCTGTATAATAAAATACTATAAGGTCTAAATGTGTAAGATTAATCCAATTCAGTGCTGTAAGAATTGTTTCTATTTAGACTAATATTGATTTTGTTGCTTGTTGTTATGACCTTAATATCCTCACCATTGTGAAGAATGACGACAGTAACTTTAAGACTGTCAACGTCTAAGTTTTGCCAGCTAATTAGAATTCCTTTAAAAAGGACGTCACTAACGCCCACAACCCCATCCCTCTCCTTATCTTTTAAGACAGAAATTTCAAATATCATTGTGAACGTGTCCCCTAATTTCATTTCGGCATGAACTGTAATTTTGTAGAAGCATCTTTTAAAACCGTTTCTCTTCTGTGGAGGATGTACTGTTTTTTCCCATACGGCTTTATTTCAATCTCTTTCCGACTATTGTCATCTGGCATAAGACTTACATGTAAAGGGCCAGAGTTGAATGCTTTTCTGAAACTTTTTTTGACGGCCAAAAAATGTAAATGGGCTTATGAATTCAAATTTTATGTCCCATTCTAATATGGTTCCAAGTGCCATTTGAGGTCAGGTTTTCGAACTATTTTATATTCATACTGACCAACATTATTTGCTTCTAGATTGCGCAGTTGTTCTAGTTTAGGAAACTTTTTGTTGTCGCCAACCTCTTTGCGTTTATTAATCACCATCTTTAGTGTACTCAAGCCCATACAAAGTGCCTATCTCACCGTTCTGTTCAAAGTCTGTAACGTCTGCAAGGTCTTTTAATTCTAAAGTCCCTCCCTTCCCATTTAATTCCCTCCCTTCCCCCTTCCCATTTAATTCCCTCCCTTCCCATTTAATTCCCTCCCTTCCCCCTTCCCATTTAGTTCCCTCCCTTCCCCCTTCCCATTTAATTCCCTCCCTTTCCCCTTCCCCTTTTTTTTTTGCTTCCAAATCAACTCCCCACCCTTCAAAATGATCCAAGCTTTCTAAACGATGAAACATATCAATCAACGCACGTTGCACCTGAATATAAAGAGGAGGCAGTGGTGATCAACGCACGCTGCACCTGAATATAAAGAGGGGGCAGTGGTGATCAACGCACCTGCACCTGAATATAAAGAGGAGGTAGTGGTGATCAACGCACGCTGCACCTGAATATAAAGAGGAGGCAGTGGTGATTCTGGAACTGAGCCAAAACCAGTTTGAGTCCAGTTCCAGAACCGCTTCCCGGTGAGGAGAGTTTGGGCATGGACAAGACACGCCCCAAAGAGTGAGTGTGTTTGGCATGGACAAGACACGCCCCAAAGAGTGACTGTGTTTGGCATGGACAAGACACGCCCCAAAGAGTGACTGTGTTTGGCATGGACAAGACACGCCCCAAAGAGTGAGTGTGTTTGGCATGGACAAGACACGCCCCAAAGAGTGACTGTGTTTGGCATGGACAAGACACGCCCCAAAGAGTGACTGTGGGCATGGACAAGACACGCCCCAAAGAGTGACTGTGGGCATGGACAAGACACGCCCCAAAGAGTGACTGTGTTTAGCATGGACAAGACACGCCCCAAAGAGTGACTGTGTTTGGCATGGACAAGACACGCCCCAAAAAGTGACTATGGCACGCGCTAGCAGTGTTGAGACAAAACATTTGTGTATTGTATTGTCTTATAATGTATTATTTTGCAGTGTGTTATGTTACTCTGTTTTGTTACATTGTGTTTTACTGTTCCGTGCTGTTTCGTGTGGTGTTGTATGGTAACGTAAGTATTGTATTTTAATATTGCACAGTTTTCGTGTGCACTCGTTTGTATCATTTGAATTGTGCTTTGTATTGTATTCATTTTGTTCAATTTTTCGCAAACAGTTTTTATATTATTGAGATACTTTGCGTAGTAACATTACATGGCATTCTTGTATCATTTGAACTCTGTTTTGCATTGTATTCATTTTGTATATTTTTTTTCGCATACAATTTTTTGTATAATTGAGATACTTTGCATAGTAACATTGCAGGGCATTCTATTGTATCGAGTTAAAAGAAAGGGTTATAAAAAACAGTTTTATAAAAAAAAAAGAATATAGGCACGCGCCAAAACGTGCCGGCCCTAGGTAACAGGGAGATGGAAATAGGCATGAGCTGATAACACTTCATGAGGGATGGGGCGGGGGAGGGGGTACTGAAACGTCATCACTCACTGGGGAGTGTTTTTAGACGGTACTTCTGGCTCAGACCTAACAACACCCCCCCTCCTCCCCCCTCGAGATTAAATACTCTAATTTAACTTGTCATTTGGACACTGAGCATATTGAATGAGGGGGTGATTTTCTATCAAAGAGGGAGGTTGGGCGTGTGTGTGTGTGTGTGTGTGTGTGTGTGTGTGTGTGTGTGTGTGTGTGTGTGTGTGTGTGGTGTGTGTGTGTGTGTTGTGTGTGTGTGTGTGTGTGTGTGTGTGCGTGCATGCGTGCGTGCGTGCGTGCGTGCGTGCGTGCGTGCGTGAGAGAGAGAGAGAGAGAGAGAGAGAGAGAGAGAAGAGAGAGAGAGAGAGAGAGAGAGAGAGAGAGAGAGAGAGAGAGAGAGAGAGAGAGAGAGATTTGTTATCATTGTATTCCTTAGATCAGATGCAAACGGTTGATCTCTTCCAGAAATGTACAGATCACATCCTTGAACAAGGTTTTCATGGAGTCTGCTGTAAAAGGTTTATGTTTCGCATCATGAAATATCCCAACACTAAAAGAACATGCTTTACTATAAGTGGTACATGGAATACACCTCGGAGCTTCTTCACCTTTTCAAAGATAAGAATGGGTGAAACTACCCCACGAAGGATGAATTTGGGCACATGAATGGTGAAACTACCCCCCGAAGGGGGAATTTGGGCACAAGAATGGGTGAAACTATCCCCCGAAGGATGAATTTGGGCACAAGAATGGGTGAAACTACCCCCGAAGGGTGAATTTGGGCACAAGGATGGGTGAAACTACCCCCCCCCCCCCCGAAAGGTGAATGTGGGTATAAGAATGGTGAAACTAACCCCCCGAAGGATGAAATTGGGCATAAGAATGGTGAAACTACCCCCCGAAGGGTGAATTTGGGCATACGAATGGGTTAAACTACCCCCAAAGGGTGAAATTGGGCACAAGAATGGGTGAAACAACCCAAAAGAAGGAATTTGGGCACAAGAATGGGTGAAACTACCCCCCGAAGGGGAATTTGGGCACAAGAATGGGTGAAACTACCTCCCGAAGGGGAATTTGGGCACAAGAAGGGATGAAACTAACCCCCGAAGGAGGAATTTGGGCACAAGAATGGGTGAAACTAACCCCCGAAGGGTGAATTTGGGCACAAGAATGGGTGACACTAACCCCCGAAGGAGGAATTTGGGCACAAGAATGGGTGAAACTAACCCCCGAAGGAGGAATTTGGGGACAAGAATGGGTGAAACTACCCCCCGAAGGGTGAATTTGGGCACAAGAATGGGTGAAACTACCCTCCGAAGGATGAATTTGGGCACAAGAATGGGTGAAACTAGCCCCCGAAGGGTGCATTTGGGCATAAGAATGGGTGAAACTACCCCCCGAAGGGTGAATTTGGGCATAAGAATGGGTGAAAATACCCCCCAAAGGGAGAATTTGGGCACAAGAATGGGTGAAACTACCCCCCCCCGAAGGGTGAATTTGGGCACAAGAATGGGTGAAACACCCCCCGAAGGGTGAATTTGGGCACAAGAATGGTGAAACTACCCCCCGAAGGGTGAATTTGGGCACAATAATGGGTGAAACTACCCCCCGAAGGGTGAATTTGGGCACAAGAATGGGCGAAACTACCCCCAAAGGGTGAATTTGGGCACAAGAATGGGTGAAACTACCCCCCGAAGGGTGCATTTGGGCACAAGAATGGGTGAAACTACCTCCCGAAGGGTGAATTTGGGCATAAGAATGGGTGAAACTACCCCCCGAAGGGTGAATTTGGGCACAAGAATGGGTGAAACTACCCCCGAAGGGTGAATTTGGGCACAAGAATGGGTGAAACTACCCCCCGAAGGGTGAATTTGGGCACGTGCCATTCCTCACCCACCAGGGAGTAATGTCGGGCGTTCAGTACTTACAGCATGTTACACAGGGTTTTGTGTTGCGATGATTGCATAATGGCAACACTGATTAATGCCGTTGTCACCATCACCATTACTACCACCACCACCACCACCGCCACCATCATCATCATCATCATCATCATTGTTATTACTACACCACGCCCCAAACGGTTTTTTTTTTGTCTGCTCAATAAAATAATGGGCTTTACATGCAAAAAGTATTCTTTCTGTACAAAAATTATGAGACTCGGAGGCTATTTGACAAAATTGTAAAAAAAAAAAAAAATAAAAAAATAATGAGATCTTACTTTTTTTTCTGTAGACCCTTTTGTGTAGAGATTTAAAGACCTGTATTCTGAAATCTAATCAACTGAACAGACATTGTAGAGCTATCCAATTCTTGAAAATGATGTCATTTAGACAACAATCGCAGCTAAAGCCGTGTCTCAACAACCTTCTTCCCTCGAAAAAGCGATTAATTTGTGCAAAGCAAAGAAAAGTGTCTCGGTTAATCTCTCGTGATGTGTCGCAACATTCGGCATCGCAAAGTTTGCGCTTAAAAACACTGGAGCACATTAGGCAGAACGGACACTCTCACAAACGCACACACGAAGACACACACACACACACACACACACACACACACCACACACACACACACACCACACACACACACACACACACACACACACACACACACACACACACACACACACACACACACACACACACACACGCATACACACAACACACACACAGTCATACACACACCACACAACAAAAAAAAACACACACAGTCATACACACACACACACACACACACACACACACACACACACACACACACACACACACACACACACACACACACACACACACACACACACACACACACACACACACACACACATACATGCACACACGCACACTACACACAACACACTGCATGATATAACTATTGCCGATTCCATGAAAGAATAAAGGCAGAGATAAAGAACAGAAGCGGAAACGGAGAGAGAGAGAGAGAGAGAGAGAGAGAGAGAGAGAGAGAGAGAGAGAGAGAGAGAGAAGAGAGAGAGAGAGAGAGAGAGAGAGAGAGAGAGAGAGAGAGAGAGAGAGAGAGAGAGAGAGAGGGGGGGGGGGGGGTCAACAGACAGACACTGACAACCGACGCAATTTTATTGCGATTAGCAAAAGGCCCTGTTGGCAGACAGACAGATATACAGAGACAGTGACAAAGAGAGAGAGAGAGAGAGAGGGTGGTGGTCAGTTTGTGTACTCATTGGTAGAGAACCGCATTGAGAAGCCATTGAAGTACTTCTTGAGCATGTCGCGGATGTTCTTTGGCACATGGTACATCTCAAGAGCCAACTGTATCATCTCATGGGGCACAGATCCATATGCGTTTGCCAGATCAAGCCACACTACGTCCAGGTCCTCTCTTTTCTGTTTTTTTTTTTGGATTGGCCCCAGTAAATTTTTGGCGTTTTTTTTTAACACGGGCCACCCACGCCTGGGATGCCCCCCTTTTTGGGACGGGACACATCCAAGTCCCTTGTTTTCCATCAGGTATTGGTCGCCTTCCCTCCCAATGCAAAGAAAGATTTTCCCTTCGCCGTTCAGAAGTGATATTGGCTGAACTGGTTTAAAGTCACGGGGATTTTTTGCTTTTGGGGATGTACCACCATCTGCCGTCACCCGGGCCCGTTGATCGGGTTTTCTCCAAGCCGATCGCAGAAACCTGGGGCCCCCAACCCCAGCCCCCTTGGAAATTTTCTTGAAAGCGGGTTAAGGGTTTTCCCGTTTGGCCCGGTGAGATTTGGTTTGGGGTTTGTGGGACCCCCCTTTTTGGATTTTCCCCCAATTTTTGGGGAGGTTTTGCCATTAAACTTTTCCCTCATTTTTGGGTTGGGCCCCAACCAGCCCTTTGGGAAAGGGCCAAAAGTGGTGCTTTGCTCTGTGGTCGAGTTTGGTTTTCCCAGTGCTGCCAAAAAACTCCTTTGTCCACATTGGGTTTCCCAGATTTTTGGTTTGCCCCCAAACATTTGTTTTTGGCCCAAACTGGGGGGGTTCTCTGAAAAAGCCCCTTTTGTGTCTTCTTTTTTTTCCCTCTTCCTCTTCCTCGCAGTTTCCCGCTTTGCTGGGCCCCTGTGTTTTTCTTTCAGGTCTTCCCACAGTTTTTTTCCCAAACCTTTTTTTCAGCTGGCCCGTGCGGTCTTCATTTGCTTTTTGAGGTTTTTTTCTTTTTTGGGCTCGGGTCTTGTCCCTCTTTTCTTGGGTTGGATTTCTTTGGAGGTTTTTTTTCCCCTTTGGGTTTGTTTTTTTCCCCCATAGGCGTCTTTAATTTGGGATAAACAATTTTCCCCATAAGTGGCTAGTTTGTGTTTCCGGGGGCTTTTCCTATCTTTCATCGAGTCTTTGGACGATTTTTGCATCCAGGTTTTTTCCCAATCTTCATTTTGTTTGCTCGTTTGGAGGGTTTAGTTTTAGGCGCCTGGCACGAGGGCCCGTGCAAATTCCTCACCGAACCAAAAGCGTGGTTTCCCCTTTGGGACTGGGGGTTTAAAATCCTGGCCTTTGGGCTTCCGAAAGTCTTTTCTGCGGGTTAGGCGCTGCCCGCTCATTCAGATGAGTCTTCACACTCCCACTTTTTTCTGTGGGGTCTTCATGCAACGGGGGTACCCAAAAAAGCTTTTTCCCCAGACACATGGATAAACCCTTTGGGCCATGTTTTATAGTCCGTTTGGGATTTGCAGTTTGTGATTTGGTTTTAGCACCGAGGATTCATCCTTCCCCCCCCCCTTTCGGTGAATCCTGGGGGCATTTTTCCTTTTATTTTTAGTAGCCCATGTTTTAAAGGCCAAAAATGGGGGGGCCAGCCACCCGAGGGCCCCTTTGGGTTTTGGTTTTTCCCCAGTTCCCCCGGTTTTTTCCCGGGCGTCCTCCCCGGGCCCATTTCCCGGAAAACAAGGTTTTTCCCAAGCCCTCAGTAAAAGAAACCGTGGAGGCGGGCAGCAGAGAAAATCCTCCCCGAAGGGGAACCCCCTTCAAGCAAGTGTTTTTGGGGCCCCCATTCCCGACACTCAAGGGGGGGTTTGGGGCCCCACCCAGTTCATGACTCCGGATGTCCCCCCTGTGACCCTTTTCCCCCCCATTTGGGCGAGCCATGGCTGGGATTCGAACCCAAGGGCCCTTGGACATGCCTTTTTTTTTTAATTTACTCGCGCTTTAGCCACTGAGCCAAGGGCACCTGTATTTGTAGGGGAAATTAAACCTTTTTGAAGTTACTTTTTTTTCCCTCCTTGCCCAAACCGCTTGAACACCTCTCTGGGCCCCTTTCTGCCATTGCTTTCAGGGCTTGGGTTTTTTCCCTTTCCCCGCAACGAGAGCTGTTTCTTGGGGGCGAAAGCGACGTTCCACAAAACCCCTAGCTCCAATTTCTGCATTTTAGGAATTTTACCTGATAGGCCCTTTTCTCCTCAGGGGGTTTGCCCCATTTGCATACTTTTCGGGCTTTTAATTTTAGGGTGCCTTTATTCTGGGTTTTTTATGGGACCGGGGCTCGATCATGATCACTGCTTGGTTTTTTAGGGGCTATATTTGGGCTTTATGCCACTCTTGCGAAGATTTGGGGGAATCTTTTTCCCTTCTGGGGGGTCTGCAGGCACTCCCAGTCATCTGCCCCTTTCCCCAAAACTCTGCCTGCAAGTTTTGGGGGCCCGGTTTTTCTTGGGCCCTGATTTGCTGCCCCCCTGCCGTTTTAAGAATGTTTTTGGGGGGGTTTTGGGGGGCCGATTCTTTTTGTGGGGGTTGGGGCCCAGCCCCAAATTTCTTGTACAATCTCTTTGAGCAATTTTTTTGGGGCCTTTTATGTGTACCTTTCCCTTTAGCCAGGGTACTTTTCAAAGACTTTGAACATGCTCCACTGTTTTTTTTCAAGGGAGGGGGGGGCATGCAAAGGGTCGTCTGTTTTCCCCCACTTCACCCGGGTTTTCATTTTTAGGGGAGGAAAAGGGATTTGCAGATCTGAGAAAGAAGCTATCCTGAGGGGCCATGGCCCAAAAAGTCATTCCAAGGTTTGACTTTTTGGGTGAAATTTTCCCCCACGGGTTTTCCCTTGCCCCTTTCTGGCCCCTGGTTTGGAAATGTTTTTTTTTGGGGTCTTTTTTGGGCTTCTTCTTTTTTTCATCTCCCGAAAACATCATGTTCTTTTGGCTTTTCCCCTTTTGGGCCCTTTTACCACCATTCCGTTTTTTTGGGCACCCCCCCAAATCCCTTTTCTGTTGGTCGTGTGTGGGCCCCGTTATTTCTCTGATCTTGGGGACTTTCTTTTGCAGAATCCATTTGCCTCTTGAACTTTCCAAATTTTCCCGCCTGCCTTCAGCTGGGGCCCTTTATTGCTTTAACCCCCTTGTCTCCTGTTCCCCCCAGCATGCTTTTAAATTGTTTTTCCCGCTTTGTATTCCTCCGGAAGGATTTCAGTGGGTTTGTTTGAGCTTTGCTTGGCGGGCGTACCCGCGCGGGTGTCAGGCAGAAAAAGGGGGGGGACACCCAAACCTTTTCCCCCGAGAACTTGTTTGATTTTGGCTTCCATTTGGGCCCCCACTGGGGTGGGGCAGATGTTTTAAAATATCAGAGGGAAAAGGGGGCTTTGGTATTTTCATGAAAATGCGACCCAGACCTTTTAAATTTTCCCCGGGGAGCCCACACTGGCAAATTTTCTAAGAGGGGTTTCTCGATTTTAATTCGTTTTTTCCCTACCCACTCTGCCCGGTAAAAAGGAACGAGATTTTTGGGGAGGGCAGAGACAGAGAGATATTTTATGTTTATGAAAACCCCCCGACCGTGAAGGCCCCTATCAGACTGTGTGAAGAGAGGGGAGAGAGGAGAGAGAGAGGGGAGAGAGGGGGGGAAGGGGGAGAGAGAGGAGGGGGAGAGGGGAGGGGGAAGAGAGAGAGAGAGAGGAAACAAGGGTTGCCATTTATTTTTTTTTCAAATTTCATATGTCATAACCCCCCCCCCCACCGTACCCCCCCCTCCTCCAAAACCCCTCCCCCTTTTTTACACTGTCCCAAAACTCCCGTCAAAAGATGGAAATTTGGCAACAGCTTAAAAACTGGGCAGAGCCCCTCACAATCGACGACGGAGAGACAGGCTTTATTGAAGTCAAACCAGGAAGACCAACCATGGGGAAAGGGAGGGGTTTGTGTGTGTGTGTGTGTGTGGGGGGGGGGGGGGGGGGGGGGGGAAAGGAAAGGAAAAAAAAAACGAACAAAAAAAAAAAAACGACAATTTGGTTACGTCAATATGTTTGGCCAAAATAAAGTCCCCTTGGAAAAGTTACCGTGGGAGAACAAATTTAAAGTGTTTTAAAATTTTAGGTTAAATGGGGCGAACCCACGAAAGGTTTGTTGGGTACGACCAAAGGGCGGACCCACGTTCCCCTAGAAGAAAGACGTAAAATATTTTGAATTTGATTTTTGACGAAAATTGGTGGAAAAAAAAAAAAAGCGATGTCAACCCGTTCATAAGATCCGTTAAAAAAAACTGAATTTGACTTTTTTTTGAAAGTGAAATGCGTAAAACCTACCAATCGATTGGGCGAAAAATTTTATTTTCATCAAGGGGGTGTCAATTGGGGGGGCGGACTAGTCCATATATTTGGTAAAATTTACATCTTTCCAAGTTTTGGGGGAAAACCCCTGTTCCGATTGTTTAAAATATGAAAACATGATTTTAAAATGTGGGATTTAAGACGGTGATTTATGGCCTTGGGGTTTCAAATTACAGACGTTTTGACCCGCTCACAAAATGGCGTTTTAAAAAAAGAAACCCTTTTTGACAACACTTGGTGGGAAAGGAAAAGGAAGTGAACCATTTCATTCTTGGGGGGCATACGCCGCACCCGATTCGGATTTGGGTCCGGGTTTCCCTTCGAGGTTTATTTGGCTTGGGTAAAAGGGTCTGTGCTTTTTCGAGTGCCCCCTTTTCGTTAACAGTAATGCGTTTTTTTTTTTGAGTTTGGGTTCTCTGCTTTTCTGTTTTTCTTGGGGCATAAACAATTTAAGAGTTTTTGCTTTTCGGGGGCCCTTGGATTTTCGGGGAAGTGTGGGTTGTTTTTTTTCCCCAAACATGTTAACAGTATTCAAAAGTCTCTGTGTTCCCCTGTCCTCAAATTCGGGTTCAGTCCCGATTTTACGGATCTTTCCAAAAAAAAAAACTAACAATAGATCTTTCTAACGACAACACTATAGCCCCCCCCCCCCCCCCTTCACCTCCACATTCCCAACGCATGAAAGACAGACGATTTCATCACAGGGGAGGAGCTAGGTTGAGTCATAGCGTGTTTATGGTCCACGTGTGCACGTGTTGGCCTTCCCAGGCAGACACATTGGCGCGCGGGTTTACACTGGGAACAAAGCCCACTTCTGCATTCTCACCTGTGACAGGCCACGTTGTGCACTCAGGCACGCATGTTTGTGAGCAACACACATGGGCGAGCGCGCGCGTTCACTCTCACACACACACACCACACACACACACACACACACACACACACACACACACACACACAGAAATACACGTGCGCGCGCGCACACAGGGTTCTAAGCACATTCATTTTTTCATTTATGCCCGTCGCTCCCGGTGGAGCATAGGCCATCAACGACTCTTCGCCATCGCACTCTGTTCTGGGCTGTTCTGGTCATTCCAGTCCAGTTTGTCCCTTGTTGTTTCAACTCCCCCTCAGTGTCTCATCTCCAGCTGTTGCAGGCCGGCCTCTCTTTCTCTTTCCCTGCGGGTTCCAGGTCAGGGCTTGGCGTGTGGTGCTGGATGCTGGCTTCCTGAGGGTTTTGTCCGATCCAGCCCCACTTCCTTCGCAGTATCTGTTTGGCCACATGGTTCCTGTCCCGCACGCTCCCACAGATCTTCGTTTTTGACCTTGTCCTGCCATCGGAATTTTGTAGATGCGCCTCAGACAGTGTTGAAGAATGTCTGAATCTTTTGTTGCATCGTCTGTGTTGTTCGCCACGTCTCGCATCCGTAGAGCAGAACTGATTTCACATTGGAGTTGAAGATGCGGAGTTTGGTTCTTATGCTGATTCCTCCAGATGCCCCGATGTTCTTGAGCATGACGAAAGCTGCTCTTGCCTTGCCGATTCTGGCTGTGACGTCTCGGTCCGTGCCTCCCTGTTGGTCAACCACGCTTCCCGGGTAGACGAAAGACTCCACCTCCCTGATGGGCTCTCCATCGACTGTGACTGGGTGTTGGCAGTGGTGTTGATTTTCATCAGCTCGGTCTCTTCCTGTTAACTTGAGCCCTGTCCCGGCTGATGTGGTCTCCAGCGAGTGGTCTTGTCCTGCATCTGGCGTGGCTGTGTGACAGGG
>CM031602.1:8127430-8137430 GCA_018398815.1 Conus ventricosus
TGTGTGTGGGGGGATCTGAACTTCAAAAAACTCCGATCTCTCTTGTCTGTCTACTCACTTCTCTCTCTCTCTCTCTCTCCTCTTCTCTCTCCTCTCTCTCCTCTCTCTCTCTCTCTCTCTCCTCTCTCTCGTGTGGTTTGTGTTTGTGTTGTGTGTGTGTGTGTGTGTGTGTGTGTGTGTGTGTGTGTGTGTGTGTGTGAACGTGCGCGCACGCTCGTGCGTTTGTGTGTTAAATAGCTCACCCGGCATCCTGGGGTGCTTTATAGAGCTATTACGGTATAGAAATATTATCATGTTCAGAAAATGAACATACAAACACAGTATCTTGGCTCTCTCTGTTAATATTGCTGAACCGAAACTGATTTTTTTAAAAGTTTCTTTCCACTCGAAAGAATGTTCATACATTATACTTTACA
The DNA here is from genome assembly GCA_018398815.1 of Conus ventricosus. Classification (NCBI taxonomy): domain Eukaryota; kingdom Metazoa; phylum Mollusca; class Gastropoda; order Neogastropoda; family Conidae; genus Conus; species Conus ventricosus. The sequence goes on from CM031602.1 coordinate 8,127,847, forward strand.
GAAAGGGATATATAACTAAACTATAGTCCAAGTATTGAGGCATTGTTGTTTTCAGTTCAGCCTAAAAGATGTTGAAATGAGCTTAAAACTTATTAGAAAAAAAGCATTAAGAGCGGTCGCTGGAATCAAAAATTTATTCTCTAGATTGCAATACCCTTCAACATCAATTGTGTACAATAACATTTTTGATATCACAATACGCTTGTATGGCTATGAAGTCTCGGGATTTAAGCAGTCTGCTGGAACTGAAAAACAAAAAAATCACTTCAAAATTGGTGAAATCGGCCCATTCAAACCGAAAACCAGTTCAGGGTGGTATTTTACTATCGGTAGAAGCGGTACTTAGTTCATGCTCTTCACCTCTAAGGGAGAGCTTCGACCACCAACATCAATTTTCTCCATGGTGCTTGCTTGTGGGCTGTCGTTTCTGTCTGTGTTGTGTTGGTGCCCTCGTTCATTCGTCATCTCTGCTTTAGAGTCTTTTTCTTTTCCCAGCAATTTTTGGGTCGCCCCCTCTTCCGTCTAACCGCCCCCCCCCCCCCCCTCCCCACCACCCCACCCTTCCTGACGTGTATCTTGGGAGGCTGGCCTCGAAAGCGTGTGTCTTTTCTAACGTTGATTTTTACACCAGAGAGAGAGAGAGAGAGAGAGAGAGAGAGAGGAGAGAGAGAGAGAGAGAGAGAGAGAGAGAAGAGACAGACAGACAGACAGACAGACAGACAGAGTTACATCAGAGAAAGAGCGAGCGAGCGAGCGAGAGAGAAGAGAGAGAGAGAGACAGAGAAGAGAGAGAGAGAGAGACGAGAGGAGAGAAGAGGGACAGACAGAAGAGAAGAGAGAGATGAGTGGAGAGAGGATGAGGAGGAGAGAGGAGTGAGAGGCGCAGACAGACAGAGAGAGGCAGACAGAGAGAGACAGAGGACAGACAGTAGAGAAAGAGTGTGTGTGTGTGTGTGTATGTGTGTTGTGTGTGTGTGTGGTGGTCGTGGCGTGCGTGCGTGCGTGCGTGCGCGCGCGCGCCCGTTGTGTGTGTGTGTGTGTGTGTGTGTGTGTGTGTGTGTGTGTGTGTGTGTGTGTGTGTGTGTGTGTGTGTGAGCGTGGTGCGTGCGTGCTCGCGCTTTGTGTGTATGTGCGTGTGTGTGTGTGTTGTGTGTGTGGTGTGTGTGTGTGTGTGTGTGTGTGTGTGTGTGTGTGTGTGTGTGTGTGTGTGTGTGTGTGTAGAGAGAGAGAGAGAGAGAGAGAGAGAGAGAGAGAGAGAGAGAGAGAGAGAGAGAGAGATTACTGGCGCCCGTCCCACACTTTAACACAGCTTCTCATTGTTGATTTTGTCCGGCCTCCGAAAGCTAAAAATACCTCCCAGGCCCGTGTTCATGAATGTATCTTGGGCGGCATTGCTTGGGTCTTTCTCCACCGTTCAGAATGGCAGAGGCTGACGGCATGGCAGTAGATGCACTATGTATCGTGATGCTTTCATCCAAATGATTCAATACTAGGTGAAACTGTGTTTTCCCTTGTGGCAAGTTTCCGAAACGTTAGTTTGAAATGTTATAGACTAGATGCATCACATAGGACAAGATGGGCAGCATTTGTTTAGGGGAAAAACGGTAGTGTGCACATAGTTGTGGATATGTCTGAACAATGTCGGACAGTGTTCATATTCTTCTTTCTTTCGGCAGTGCACACAATTACTCGATGACACAACACTATTAGAACAGACAGCATTTCCTTTTTGCCCATCCGCTGAATTTAGACTAGAATTTATTTTTTAAATCTAGGCAGAGTAAACAAGATGTTGAATCGCTCGAATTTTGTTAATTCGTCTCTGTATTTAGTTTTAGAAAAACAAAGCAATTGAAGGAAGAACTGCCTGAGCCCCAGTTCGGTATGTTCCCTCAGCGCTGATGTTGTGACCAACAACTTGGACACAGCCGCCACTTCTTGTCCGTGTATTCAACATGTGTTTGCTTCTGATATCTTCCATTCTGTTACAGTATCATTAGGTCCACCGAATTAAGACTTCGTCTGTTGCGCACGAACACCAAGATACATTTGCCGTTCACACTTGGTTTCTATCTTAATCATCTGACAATTAGAAAATACATTTGCCGTTCACATTTGGTTTCTATCTTAATCATCTGACAATTAGAAAATTAATTATGTTATTTTTTTGTTGTATGACGAACGACACAGCTGTTCATGTGGTCAACATTAGCTTTTACATAAACTTAAATTGATAATCTTGAGGAGAGTAGATGTCGGTTTGTTTGGTAGCCTAAGTGTCACACAAATGACGAGAATCTAGCTGAACTTCTTTCACCTTGATGTGTTCATGTACACAATGGGACCCCAGGAATAAAACCACTGAACTGTAGCTGATCTGGGGTGCATCTAGCTGAACTTCTTTCACCTTGATGTGTTCATGTACACAATGGGACCCCAGGAATAAAACCACTGAACTGTAGCTGATCTGGGGTGCATCTAGCTGAACTTCTTTCACCTTGATGTGTTCATGTACACAATGGGACCCCAGGAATAAAACCACTGAACTGTAGCTGATCTGGGGTTGCATCTAGCTGAACTTCTTTCACCTTGATGTGTTCATGTACACAATGGGACCCCAGGAATAAAACCACTGAACTGTAGCTGATATGGGGTGCATCTAGCTGAACTTCTTTCCCTTGATGTGTTCATGTACACAATGGGACCCCAGGAATAAAACCACTGAACTGTAGCTGATATGGGGTGCATCTAGCTGAACTTCTTTCACCTTGATGTGTTTATGTACACAATGGGACCCCAGGAATAAAACCACTGAACTGTAGCTGATCTGGGTGCATCTAGCTGAACGTATTTCACCTTGATGTGTTTATGTACACAATGGGACCCCAGGAATAAAACCACTGAACTGTAGCTGATCTGGGTGCATCTAGCTGAACTTCTTTCACCTTGATGTGTTCATGTACACAATGGGACCCCAGGAATAAAACCACTGAACTGTAGCTGATCTGGGGTGCATCTAGCTGAACTTCTTTCACCTTGATGTGTTCATGTACACAATGGGACCCAGGAATAAAACACTGAACTGTAGCTGATAAAGGGGTGCATCTAGTGAACTTATTTCACCTTGATGTGTTCATGTACACAATGGACCCCAGGATAAAACCACTGAACTGTAGCTGATCTGGGGTGCATCTAGCTGAACTTCTTTCACCTTGATGTGTTCATGTACACAATGGGACCCCAGGAATAAACCACTGAACTGTAGCTGATCTGGGGTGCATCTAGCTGAACTTATTTCACCTTGAGTGTTCATGTACACAATGGGACCCCAGGAATAAAACCACTGAACTGTAGCTGATCTGGGTGCATCTAGCTGAACTTATTTCACCTTGATGTGTTCATGTACACAATGGGACCCCAGGAATAAAACCACTGAACTGTAGCTGATCTGGGGTGCATCTAGCTGAACTTATTTCACCTTGATGTGTTCAAGTACACAATGGGACCCCAGGAATAAAACCACTGAACTGTAGCTGATCTGGGGTGCATCTAGCTGAACTTATTTCACCTTGATGTGTTCATGTACACAATGGGACCCCAGGAATAAAACCACTGAACTGTAGCTGATCTGTGGCTGATCTGTGGTGCAAATCCGGACCAAAGCATGAATCAAGGATCCGTTGTAACAGAATATTACCTTTTTTCCAAAAGGTTCACGTTTTGGTAATTATCTTGTATATAGTGTGGGAATATTCAGATTTTGCTAGTGATATAAAAGATCACATTCCACGTTTTCCATTTTATATATTTTTTAAATCTAGAGGAACTAGTTATACGGATATTGGTTCTTGTTGCTTCCCCCCGAGAAAAATGTTTTGCTTTCACTCGTGCGCTGACTAAGTTGGCGGTAAGGTTTTCCTTTCATTGAAGTTTTTAAAGATTTACTGAATCCCACTCCACATTCCCCCTTTTTGGCAAATGTTTCCTACCGCCCTCCCGCTCCCTCTCTCCCCGTTTTCTCCCTCTCCCGAACCTCTGCCCCTCCTCAGCCTACACCCTCACATCAACTCATACCCCCGGTATATTGCGATGTACCCTAGTCAGTGAGCTCCTCCCTTGCCCCATGTCTTCCCCATTACTCTCACCCTCACCACGCACATCAAGTCCTCCTCCCTCATCAGCTCTTGATCAGTACACATCGACTAGTAGCTGAAACGACCATGACTTTAGTCATTTTTCCCCTCATCAATTTTTCTTCCCTCCTCCTTTTCTCTCCCTTTGCTTCAAACATTGTTTCGGTGACTAGATTTCTAAGAAAGAAAAAAGATGATTCAAATAAAAAAAAAACAACAAACACCCAAAGCATTTTACAGAAGCGCTTTCGGTTTTTGCAAACCTTCCTCAGCTGACCATGGAATTCGGCGTCAAAACTGGTTGACGTAATGTGTGTTTTTTACGTCGTTAATCCCCACCCCACCCCCCTCATTACTGTATGATGAATAGTGATGCCTGGGTGAAGTCTTGGTTCAGCGAAGGGTAAAGTTCCCAGGGCAGATTGTTCATGTGAAGCCAACTAATCCCACACATTGAGACCAAAAAGGTAGTTGGTCTTCAACTTGTGTCTCCACATCCTCTCTCTGTCTTTTCTTTTCTGTACATCTGTGGTCTTTATGAGTTCGATCACACATTTCAAATCTAACAGCTGGTGTCCAGGTCCACAGAAATGGCGCGCCACGAGTGTATATTGCTCGTGGAAAAGAAAAAAATGATGATTGGACACCACCCCCTCCTTTCCAATCAGTAGAAGCATTCCGGCTCTGGGCTTTTCTCAGAACATGATGATAATGCAGTAACAGATCCCATACAAACTGGGACAATATAGGATTATTGTTGGCTCATGCAATGATGCTTTTCGAATGTTGATCTGGCTGTGTTTTTGAGAGAAAATTCAGGTCTCGTTTTTGCCATTGTTCCATGACGAACATGCATGTCCTTCGGTTGTGTTTGCTTGTCTGCTGAAGTACCTGTGTATCTCTTCTGTTTGTCTGTTTCAATTAAGAACTATCAACATATTTAAGCCATTCTCTTGAGAGAGAAAAAAAAAAGTAATCTGTTGAAACAGTTTGATGATAGAAAAGCGCGTTTAGAAACTTCGTTATTTAAAAAAAAATTCTTCATTGGAAGGTTCAAACCATTCCGCAAGCGTTCAGTCAGTGCCGACACAGTTTTAAGGGGAGAGAGAGAGAGAGAAGAGAGAGAGAGAGAGAGAGAGAGAGAGAGAGAGAGAGAGAACTCTTTCAAATACACAGTGAACTCTCCCGGACACACACACACACACACACACACACACACACACACACACACACACACACACACACACACACACACACACACACACGCCCTTCCCACCCCATCCCCACCTTCCACGCACAAGCGAGCGAGCACGCATGCTTCAGACAAAATTCAAGATGGACGTCCATGAACTGATCATTTTGACAGTTCAATGGTCCTTGCTTTTAAACTTTCGATTTACAGTGAACCATTTCTGGCGCTCAGCACTGATCTTACCGTATCCTTCACAACTACCGAGTGGTCGTCAACGTTCCAGGGGACAATACTCCAATCAAACCGTGGCACCGATGCAAGGGGCGGCAACACGGTGGACGAGTTACGCTTCTTGTCTGCAGTGTTGTTTTGTTCATCGATCGCATCCTGCCAGCAGAGAAGAAACGAGTGCTCTGCCGGACCGGAACCCAGTTTCAATGATTCACCCGCTTTTACTCCGCAAGGACGCCCTGTTTGGATGTGGTTGGGAGTTACAGGCGAAATGACAGCTTTGTGCAAAGAGCAATTACTTGTCCTGCTGTTTTGTTTGTTCGTTTGTTTGTTTCATTTCATTTTATGTATTATTTATCTATTTATTTGTTTGTTAACTGATTTGTTGATTTATGTTCATATCATGTATGATTTATTCATTCATTTTGTTTCACGCTCTTCTTTAATTAATCTTCTTTTGATCATACTTATATTTGGTTATATGACAATTTTTCGCTGGGAAGCAGTCAGGTCAACTGGTGTGATTTCTGAAATATTCTGTTGTGCTGTGCCGCACATGTATCCAGAAGGGTCTGTTTGTTTTGCATTTTAATTTATATATGTTCGGAGCTGTTTCCTTTTGTGTATTTTACTTTATGTTTACATATTTTTATTCTTTTTTTTGGTCTTGAATCTAAATTTTGACTATGAAAAGAGCGCACAAAATAAAACTGCTTGGTGTACACGAATTTTTCATCACTGAAATAAAAGGGGGGTGGGTGGGGGTGGGGTTGGGGAGGGGGGGTTGTTAGTGAATCGACGAGCTGAATTGAGGATTCCACCCTCATTCACGACATGGCGTTTGAGGAAGATGAATTTAATTTTCTTTGTTTTCAAACTCAAATTTCAGCAAATACTTGTGTCGCTTGGGGTTGCTGTTTGTTTTAGAAGCACGTTTTTTTTTTTTTTTTTTTTTTTTTTTTTTTTTTTTTTTTGCGTGTGGATTAGTGATGACAGAAATTGCAAGGGGGGCATTTTTTGTGACCAGTCCTTTAATTCAACTTCTGAATTCTAGATTGGTGAAGATTTCAAATGTGATAAAATGTTCATGTATATTAGGCTTCATACGCAGTGCTCAATGTTAACTGGCGTCCGATGTTTCGAAGTTTCTTCTTTCTTGTCATGACTCCTTCCACCCTTCATGTGTCTTGTCCAGATCCCCCCCTCTCCTCTCTCTCTCTCTCTCTCTCTCTCTCTCTCTCTCTCTCTCTCTCTCTCTCTCTCTCTCCCTCTCCCTCTCTCCCTCTCTCTCTCTATCTCTCTCTCTCTCTGTTGATCATCTTTTACAAAACGTTTCAGCAGCGTCAAAATGCTATTTTGTAAAATACCCTTTCACCTTAAAATTGGTAAAAGGAAAAACGTTTGTAAAATGATTGTTCAGTTATTCCCCTTCATGAGCAGCAATGGCCTATACATGAATAAAACATCGGATTCTAAATCTCCGTAGCCTCTCCCCTCTCTCTCTCTCTCTCTCTCTCTCTCTCTCTCTCTCTCTCTCTCTCTACAGACCTAATTTCAAAAGGCCCAGCACAGATGGATCTTTCCTGATATTCAACGTGTCCTCGCTTTTAACTCATTGATTTTTTGACCACGAATTTCTCACTTTCTTCCACAACGCCACGGCATCCCTCACCATCACTGAGCTTCTTCAACAACGCCACGGCATCCCTCACCATCACTGAGCTTCTTCAACAACGCCACGGCATCCCTCACCATCACTGAGCTTCTTCAACAACGCCACGGCATCCCTCACCATCACTGAGCTTCTTCAACAACGCCATGGCATCCCTCACCATCACGGCATCCCTCACCATCACTGAGCTTCTTCAACAACGCCACGGCATCCCTCACCATCACGGCATCCCTCACCATCACTGAGCTTCTTCAACGCCACGGCATCCCTCACCATCACGGCATCCCTCACCGTCACGGCATCCCTCACCATCACGGCATCCCTCACCATCACGGCATCCCTCACCATCACTGAGCTCAGGGGATGTGGTAGACCGAAGGTGGGAAAGGAGCGGGAGAATAGAACGAGTGCATAGAGGTGGCGTGGAGAAGAGAGGAGAAAGTGGTGTGTGTGTGTGTGTGTGTGGTTGTGTGTGTGTGTGTGTGTTGTGGTGTGTGTGCAATGTGTGTGGCAAACCCCAGACACAACTAACGAACAGCTGAGACTCTAAAGCCAAACGCTGAAGCAGGATGAACGGAAAAAACGCTTCTCTTCCACAGTCTGGACTGCGTTCATCGATCGGTTGCTGCTGCAGAAGAGTAAGCTTAATGAGTGGTCTGTAAGACCGAGGCACAAGCTTCAATGACTCCATTTGTCCAGCCCCTCAAAGGACGCCCTTGTTTGATGCTGTCTGGGGTTATATTACAGCCGAAATGAAGTTTGTAGCCAAAGAAATTCCTTCTCCATTCGGCTCTGACCTTTCTCTCCTGTGTTGGGTCAGTGAACCTTCCTTCTTCATGTTATTTTCTCCTTTCATGTCCTGACTGCAGATATTGACGTAACTTCTGCAATCCTGTTTTGCGTCATGTTGTTTTTGCACTGGAATTTGATGGGAGATAATCAAATTGACCTGTCTTGTTGACCTAATTCTTAGTTGCTTTTTTTCCCCCACGATTGTTGACTTTCTTCTTGTTTGTTTGTTCGTTCGTTCGTTTGTGTGTTTCTTTGTTTGTTGTTATTGTTGTATTTCCTCTGGTAATCTACGTGAGGAAATCATTTTGGTTTAAGTTGTTAGCCTTATTCCTACATTTTCTTTTTCGGACGAATGCATGTCACATTATTGGCGTTCTCTCTGACAAACTCCGCCCCTTCTTTCGTTCGTATGGGTCGTCATATCGTGTGCTTTCTAGTTTTAAGCTCAGTTGTGTTCATTTCTGTCAACTGTGTGTGGAAATTGTGTCGCCGTGGTTATAAAATATCGAATGGAAGTGCCTATCAACGAAATTTGAATATGGGTTACAGATTATTTGCCTTCCTTTCTTTCATTCTTTCGCGTTCACTTCCATGCTAGATCCTCAACCTAGTTAGCAAGGCAAAGTCCATAGTCCGCCGCAGAACCTCCACTGGTCCCCAAAGCTTCTCCTGGAGCTCAACCAGATTGGGCCACGTCTGGCGTCCTTCCTGATCACATCTCCAGTCGCTGTGGCTGAGCCCCTGTGAGGCTGGAGGCCCGGCGCTGTCACGGCCTGGTGAACCACGGGACGAGCACCATACCGTCGAACATCAGTCTGCATGGCCATTAGGGGTGAGATGCGTAGTGTCTGGTCTTCTCCTGTGCTTGTGACTCTGCAGGAGGTCTGCCCGCTGGCCTCAGCCGACACATGCCGACTTCAGAGCAGCTCATGGTTGTCTGGTCACCCACCAGACAGTGCGGGTTTGGAGTCCCTGTTCTCGTTCTCTTAGGATATGTTCGCGGCACGTTCTTCCATATCATCCGATGCACCCCCCCCCCTCCCCCTCCCTCAAAGCACCAATCCAGGAACGCACGTCTACGCTATATAGCCCCGCTTGAGGGTCTGCCTTCCGTTTCAGGGGAGCATTTTGGGCGAGCAGATGACATTCAGAACGGACCAGGGAGAGATCGTCCATTAGACGGGGTTATCTTCAGCCTTGGGGAGAGAGGACCTGGGCATTTTCAGACATATGTCTGACTCATCATCGGATAAATTACTGAAGTCGGAATTTGTTCGAGTGAATGTTGGCTTTGGCTGGTTCCTTCCAGTTGGGCATCCAAGCTGTTCGACTGCCAGGGTGCAAATCTGCAGATACTTTGATCTGTGTTCGTATCTGAATCCAGTAGAGCTGTATAGTGGTGTTTTGCACGCAGTGCAAGAGGCAACTGCAAAAAGACAAAAAAAAGTTGGGGCAGGGTGTCCTTTCCTAAATACAAGGGGGGGAATCATTGAAACGGTGTTCCGGTCTAGCAGAGCACTTACCATACATCTGTTTGTCGAAACCGATTAAAACACTGCAGAGA
>CM031602.1:8142430-8147430 GCA_018398815.1 Conus ventricosus
TCTTTATATCTCCATAGCCTGTCTGCTGTGTTCGTCCTTTCTTTATATCTCCATAGCCTGTCTGCTGTGTTCGTCCTTTCTTTACATCTCCATAGCCTGTCTGCTGTGTTCGTCCTTTCTTTATATCTCCATAGCCTGTCTGCTGTGTTCGTCCTTTCTTATATCTCCATAGCCTGTCTGCTGTGTTCGTCCTTTCTTTATATCTCCATAGCCTGTCTGCTGTGTTCGACCTTTCTTATATCTCCATAGCCTGTCTGCTGTGTTCGTCCTTTCTTTATATCTCCATAGCCTGTCTGCTGTGTTCGACCTTTCTTTATATCTCCATAGCCTGTCTGCTGTGTTCGTCCTTTCTTTATATCTCCATAGCCTGTCTGCTGTGTTCGTCCTTTCTTTATATCTCCATAGCCTGTCTGCTGTGTTCGTCCTTTCTTTATATCTCCATAGCCTGTCTGCTGTGTTCGTCCTTTCTTTATATCTCCATAGCCTGTCTGCTGTGTTCGTCCTTTCTTATATCTCCATAGCCTGTCTGCTGTGTTCGTCCTTTCTTTATATCTCCATAGCCTGTCTGCTGTGTTCGTCCTTTCTTTATATCTCCATAGCCTGTCTGCTGTGTTCGTCCTTTCTTTATACTCCATAGCCTGTCTGCTGTGTTCGTCCTTTCTTTATATCTCCATAGCCTGTCTGCTGTGTTCGTCCTTTCTTTATATCTCCATAGCCTGTCTGCTGTGTTCGTCCTTTCTTTATATCTCCATAGCCTGTCTGCAATAAATCTCCTTTTGTTCATATTATTTTTCATACTAATGTTGCTTTTGGTACTTATTTTGTCATATATAATGAATCTTTAGGATGACATCAGTTTGGTTTGATTCCTTTTTTTGCCTGTCCCAACCTCTGTGCCACCTCAGTGGCAGTGCACCCACGTTGCTCATTCCGACACCCCGTCCACAGCCACAGCCCGAACCGGCCCCGCCGCAGCCCCGGCACCGGCAATCCACAGGGAGCAGTCAATGCCAAGTCGTCAAGAGGCAACCCACCGGAGGAGACACTGCACTGCTGCGGAGTCACTTCTATTCGGTGGTGTTCAGTGGCGCCTGTTTTGATCCTGCATACGCAGACAACCACCTACTAAGCCCCCTACTGACGACAATCATTGCTTAGTCGCGGAGCCCGCGTGAGTGAGCTCTCCCTCCAAAGGGCGCCACCATGTCCGTCCAACGACAGCCCCAATGGACTCGCCGATACCGGGGACCTCGACGGCACGAAAGCAAGGCCACAAACGTGGAGAAGACATCGAAACTGAGGTCACCATAAGAGGCAGGGTATGAAGAGCCACAGCATTTGAGACATTTTTTTTATGCTGATCGATGAGAATGAGGATGATTAAGATGATGCTACGGATTTCCATTTCGGTCTGATACTACATGACAGGCTGTACTCTACGTTTTCCTTTCATGATATATCCCGGCGTCAACCAGGCCCGAAAGATGCAGGCACCTGCAGTGTTGGTCAGAAATTTGAGCAACACTCTCAGAAACGCATCCTTTAAAATTATGGATGAAACTCGACTGTGTGGTCCCCAGTCTTCCCAACTGAGTCCGCAGCAAACTCAACTCTGGTAGGAGCCGGTCGGGGCAGAAAAAACCACATGAATCTGATGGGATTTGAACCCACGACATCCCCCCCCCCCCCCCCCCCCCCCCCCGCCGGGAGTCCGCGACGCTAACCACCTCGCCACGGCGGTTGGTAGTTTGGTTTGATTTCTGGTCTTCTGGTTTTCTGTTTCCAAGCGCTGTAAGAAAAGTTTGTTAAGTTGTTTATAATATCATCTCTTTATTTGCAGATGTGTTTACTTCTTTTCTATATCATTCGGGATGACTTTCGGGACAATTCCAAACAAGACGGCCACTCCCTGCTGACTTGCACAAGGTAACTCAAAAAAGCAAGTGTGACCCAAATCCTTCGATAAGACCAATCGTTGTTAAGATAGGACCTTGTGTTCATGTTTATCTCCCTTCTATGACTTCCTTCAGAGAGTGCAATGTGTGTGTGTCACTGCACAGACTCCTGCGAGCAGCAGGGGTCATAGTACCCAGTTTGTTTGGCAATTGAATCCGAAATGCTTTAATCAACATTAGACATTTTGCTTATTTATTTATGTATTTGTTCATTAGTTATTCCTTCCTTCCTTCATTTATTTATCTATTACTTAATGCTTCGTGTTGTCAGTTTTCCTTCATTTAATTTAAGTGTCTGTGGAGTGGAATGTGGGGTGATGTTTGGGTGGTGAGGGAAGGCGGGAGGCGTGTGTGTGTGTGTGTGTCGTGTGTGTGTGTGTGTGTGTGTGTGTGTGTGTGTGTGTGTGTGGTGTGTGTGTGTGTGTGTGTGTGTACGCGCGCGCGCGCGTATGTGTGTATGTGTGTGTGTGTTGATCGACAGGTAAATTTAGAAGAATCAAAACTCATTTCTTCATGTCCCATTTTCAGGAAATGGATTTAATTTTCAATGTCGTTTTTTCCTTTACTCAAAAATGTTCAAATGCAGTTGTATGCCGTTATCATTGTATTTTCTATACACAGTTCTTTATTTGTTTGAGGAATGGGAAAGTGTGTGTGTGTGTGTGTGTGTGTGTGTGTGTGTGTGTGTGTGTGTGGGGCGGGGGGGGGGGGGGGTGCTTTCCGTAGCCATTTCTTAAGGTTAACTCATGACCTGTGGACTTTTGCAGATATCCTGCATCTCTCTCTCTCTCTCTCTCTCTCTCTCTCTCCTCTCTCTCTCTCTCTCTATATATATATATATATATATATATATATATATATAAGTATTTAACAGTAGCTCTCTCTCTATGTATATGTATCTTTTTCTCTCTCTACCTCTCTCTGTATATATATATATATATATATATATATATATATGTGTGTGTGTGTGTGTGTGTGTGTGTGTGTGTGGAGAGAGAGAGAGAGAGAGAGAGAGAGAGAGAGAGAGAGAGCATTAAAGTAAAAAATCTACTCTGGCATCTGAGTCTATCGGTTTTCTTCAGTCTTGTTATGTCTTCCTCCACCACCTCCCGTCAGTTCTCTTCCTCCCTCCTCTCTCTCTCTCTCTCTCTCTCTCTCTCTCTCTCTTCTCTCTCTCTCTCTCTCTGTATGTTTCTGTCTCCATATGTCTGTTTCCCCCACCCTCTCTCTCTCTCTCTCTCATTCCAAAAGCTAATTTGAAGCGGCGCTGCTGAGATTAATCTTTCTGTCATTCAAGACGTCCTCGCGGTCCTCTTCTATTTTTAACGACGCATTTCTCACTTTCGTCGAGGATCCAGAGCATTTCTAACCACCACTGAGCTTCCACGAACGTTGCAGAAGAGAAGTGGTGAAGGGGAGAGAGGGAGAGAGAGAGACAGAGAGAGAGAGAGAGAGAGAGAGAGAGGATTTAAGGCAATAGCCCAGTATTGAGAGGGCGATAGCAATATTACAGGAAAAGTATTATAAATGCAGAAGTATCACGAGTCCTTACGAATGCAACACAGAAACAATTATATGAGAGAGAGAGAGAGAGAGAGAGAGAGAGAGAGAGAGGAGTGAGAGAGACAGACAGACAGGCAGACAGACAGACAGAGGTGGTGGGGTGGGGGGGGGGGGGGGGGGGGGGCAAGGGAAAGTGGCGGAAAGGGAGGCAATATTCCGGACACAAATGACGAAAAGCCGAGGCACGAAAGGCAAAGAAACTGCAAGCATGACGAAGAGAGAAACGCTTCTCTTCAGCAGTTTGGATTGTATTCATCGATCGCTTTCTGCCACAGAAGGGTAAGCTAAACGAGTGCTTCGCAAGAGCGGGACGCCAAGTTCAATGATTCTCTCCCCTTCAACTCCTCAAAGGACGCCCTTTTTTTTTTGGATGTCGTTGGGGGTTATATTACAAGCGAAATGAATTCTGTAACAAGAGAAATTGTTTTTACTTGTGTGTGTGTGTGTGTTTTTCTTCTTCTTCACTTTGACGTTCCAACGAACCTTTTTAACAACCCTGTTTTCTTGATTCCTGTCCTGTTTGCTATTGCTCATATTTGAGCCACAGTTCTGTTTGACAATTAAATAGTGGGAGAAAACAAGTGCAGGTTAACAATTCTTCAGTCATTATAGTAATGACTTGGCAAAGATTTGAATTTAAAAAAAAAAAAAAAAAAAAAAAAAATTAAAGATGAAAAAAAATGGGGGGAATATATTATAAATATGAGAAACCCTTCACTAGCAGCCTGAGGGAACCATCGTACTTCCCTTCGAAGGCAGATCTATTTGTATTGCCTGCTCCTAGGCCTTTCGTCCGCTGGATCGGACTCATCAGGGAGACACGGCTGATTGTGTCTGTGCTCTTGGTGTCAAATAGAGACACACCAAAGTCCATAATTCTGTGGTGTTCTCATCACCAAGGGTTCAAAAAAGAATCCAACAGCACCCCCAAAGCAGCCAGCAAAGGGTAGTAAAATGGAACAAAAGGAAAATGTGGAGAGGAAAAAAGTGCTTAAAAACTAAAAGCATTATGCAAACAGTATAAAATGTAGGGGACAATCTTTGAGCCTATGCTTGAGGATCCATTCAAGGATGCAAGGGAGATCGAAAGATATGGAACAGTGTGAGTGGTCAGCTCTGCTGTTCAATAACCCAAGCATTGTGAGTGGCTAAGAATTGTACAGAACAACCTTTACTTGGATCTCCTAAGAGATGCAATCTCCCACTGATTGACCAAACATTATACTGCTGAACAATTAAATAGTGGGAGAAAACAAGTGCAGGTTAACAATTCTTCAGTCATTATAGTAATGACTTGGCAAAGATTTGAATTTAAAAAAAAAAAAAAAAAAAAAAAAAAAAATTAAAGATGAAAAAAAATGGGGGGAATATATTATAAATATGAGAAACCCTTCACTAGCAGCCTGAGGGAACCATCGTACTTCCCTTCCCTTGCTTGTTACACACCACACACACACACACACACACACACACAGTTCTGTT
>CM031602.1:8152430-8169930 GCA_018398815.1 Conus ventricosus
GGGGGGGGGGAGAGAGAGAGAGAGAGAGAGAGAGAGAAGAGAGAGAGAGAGAGAGAGAGAGAGAGAGATTTCCTCTTGATTTTATTGAATGAGGCCGTGGGTGCTCTGGGGAAATCATTGTTATAAAAGACTTCAATGCAGATGGATAGCATGAATTCGCAATGGGCAAACCTGTCATACCAAACAGAGGTTGCAGAAATGCATGATTCTGAAATCCCAGAGGCGATTATGGGCATAGTAACCTCCAGTCACCTCCCAAGTAACCCATCCATTGCTCACCCCCTCCCCCTCCCACCCCCCCCCCCCCCCCCCCCGATCCCACTCTCTCCTCCCGCTTTGCTCTTCCCTCCCCCTCTGTCCCTATTGTGATTCTACGCAAACACATATTCGTGTAGAATATTCTGACAGGTAATGCGTGTTTCTTTTTCATTTTGAAAGTTTGTTTTTGTTTGCTTTGATTCAGTAACTGTCTGCTGCAAGCCTTCTGAATGTGTCGTCATTTTTTCTAAACCACATTCCACAGGAGTCACTTGACGCGAAAACTCTCATCACATACTAATGCAAACGATTATATAAAGAAAGACTTTATTGTTTTTACGTACAATACGTTAAAAAAACAAACAAAAACAAAAACGTTTTGACTTAATCACTCCACGCCCGACATTACTTACCAGCGGGTGAGAAAGAGCACAGAGCAAATTACCCCCCCCCCCCTCCCATCCCCTCCCTTCCCTCCCAACCAACCTCCTGGGGAGTAAAACCAAACCGAGGTCCTTAATTCCCTCCCTTCCCCCTTCCCATTTAATTTCCCCCTTCCCATTTTCCTCCCCCCTTCCCATTTAATTCCCTCCCTTCCCCCTTCCCATTTTTTTTTTGCTTCCAAATCAACTCCCCACCCTTCAAAATGATCCAAGCTTTCTAAACGATGAAACAATATCAACATCACAGCAGGATCTGCACCTGAATATAAAGAGGAGGAAGTGGTGATTCTGGAACTGAGCCAAAACTAGTTCGAGTCAAGTTCCAGAACCGCTTCCGTGAGGAGAGTTTGGGCACGCACAAGACACGCCCCAAACAGTGAATGTGTTTGGCATGGACAAGACACGCCCCAAAGAGTGACTGTGGGCATGGACAAGACACGCCCCAAACAGTGACTATGTTTGGCATGGACAAGACACGCCCCAAAGAGTGACTGTATTTGGCATGGACAAGACACGCCCAAAGAGTGACTGTGTTTGGAATGGACAAGACACGCCCCAAAGAGTGACTGTGTTTGGCATTGACAAGACACGCCCCAAAGAGTGACTGTGGGCATGGACAAGACACGCCCCAAAGAGTGACTGTGTTTGGCATGGACAAGACACGCCCAAAGAGTGACTGTGTTTTGGCATGGACAAGACACGCCCCAAAGAGTGACTGTGTTTGGCATGGGACAAGACACGCCCCAAAGAGTGACTGTGTTTGGCATGGACAAGACACGCCCCAAAGAGTGACTGGTTTGGCATGGACAAGACACGCCCCAAAGAGTGACTGTGTTTGGCATGGACAAGACACGCCCAAAGAGTGACTGTGTTTGGCATGGACAAGACACGCCCCAAAGAGTGACTGTGTTTGGCATGGACAAGACACGCCCCAAAAGTGACTGTGTTTGGCATGGACAAGACACGCCCCAAAGAGTGACTGTGTTTGGCATGGACAAGACACGCCCCAAAGAGTGACTGTGTTTGGCATGGACAAGACACGCCCCAAAGAGTGACTGTGGACATGGACAAGACACGCCCCAAAGAGTGACTGTGTTTGGCATGGACAAGATACGCCCCAAAGAGTGACTGTGGCATGGACAAGACACGCCCCAAAAAGTGACTGTGTTTGGCATGGACAAGACACGCCCCAAAGAGTGACTGTGTTTGGCATGGACAAGACACGCTCCAAACAGTGATGTGGGCATGGACAAGACACGCCCAAAAGTGACTGTGTTTGGCATGGACAAGACACGCCCCAAAGAGTGACTGTGGGCATGGACAAGACACGCCCCAAAGAGTGACTGTGGGCATGGACAAGACACGCCCCAAAGAGTGACTGTGTTTGGCATGGACAAGACACGCCCCAAAGAGTGACTGTTTTGGCATGGACAGACACGCCCCAAAGAGTGACTGTGGGCATGGACAAGACACGCCCCAAAGAGTGACTATGTTTGGCATGGACAAGACACGCCCCAAAGAGTGACTATGTTTGGCATGGAGAAGACACGCCTCAAAAAGTGACGATGGGCATGGACAAGAACACGCCCCAAAAAGTGACTATGGGCACGCGCTAGCAGTGTTGAGACAAAAAAATTGTGTATTGTATTGTCTTATAATGTATTATTTTGCAGTGTGTTATGTTACTCTGTTTTGTTACATTGTGTTTTTACTGTTCCGTGCTGTTTCGTGTGGTGTTGTATGGTAACGTAAGTATTGTATTTTAATATTGCACTGTTTTCGTGTGCACTCTTTGTATCATTTGAATTCGGCTTTGTATTGTATTCATTTTGTTTAATTTTTTCGCAAACAGTTTTTTATATTATTGAGATACTTTGCGTAGTAACATTGCATGGCATTCTTGTATCATTTGAACTCTGTTTTGCATTGTATTCATTTTGTATACTTTTTTTCGCATACAATTTTTGTATAATTGAGATACTTTGCATAGTAACATTGCATGGCATTCTATTGTATCGAGTTTAAAGAAAGGGTTATCAAAAACAGTTTATAAAAAAAAAGAATATAGGCACGCGCCAAAACATGCCGGCCCTAGGTAACAGGGAGATGGAAATAGGCATGAGCTGATAACACTTCATGAGGGATGGGGGCGGGGGAGGGAGGGGGGGGGTACTGAAACGTCATCACTCACTGGGGAGTGTTTTTAGACGGTACTTCTGGCTCAGACCTAACAACCCCCCCCCCCCCTCCTCCCCCCTCGAGATTAAATGCAGTATACTCTAATTTAACTTGTCATTTGGGACACTGAGCATATTGAATGAGGGGTGATTTTCTATCAAAGGGAGGTTGGGGGTGTGTGTGGTGTGTGTGTGTGTGTGTGTGTGTGTGGTGCGTGCGTGCGGTGCGTGCGTGCGTGCGTGCGTGAGAGGGAGAGAGAGAGAGAGAGGAGAGAGAGAGAGAGAGAGAGAGAGAGAGAGAGAGAGAGAGAGAGAGAGTTGTTATTGTATATCCTTAGATCAGATGCAAAAGGTTGATCTCTTCCAGAAATGTACAGATCACATCCTTGAACAAGGTTTTCATAGAGCCTGCTGTAAAAGGTTTATGTTTCGCATCATGAAATATCCCAACACCAAAAGAACATGCTTCACTGTAAGTGGTACATGGAATACACCACGGAGCTTCTTCACCTTTTCAAAGATAAGAATGGGTGAAACTACCCCCCGAAGGATGAATTCGGGCACATGAATGGGTGAAACTACCCCCGAAGGGAGAATTTGGGCACAAGAATGGGTGAAACTACCCCCCCGAAGGTGAATTTGGGCACAAGAATGAGTGAAACTACCCCCCGAAGGGTGAATTTGGGCACAAGAATGGGTGCAACTACCCCCCCCCCCCAAGGGTGAATTTGGGCATAAGAATGGGCGAAACTACCCCCCGAAGGATGAATTTGGGCACAAGAATGGGTGAAACTAACCCCCCCCCCCCACCCCGAAGGGTGAATTTGGGCATAAGAATGGGTGAAACTACCCCCCGAAGGATGAAATTGGGCACAAGAATGGGTGAAACTACCCCCCGAAGGGTGAATTTGGGCATAAGAATGGTTAAAACTCCCTCCCGAAGGGTGAAATTGGGCACATGAAATGGGTGAATAACTACCCCCCGAATGGTGAATTGGGCATAAGAATGGGTTAAACTACCCCCCGAAGGGTGAAATTGGGCACAAAAATGGTGAAACTGACCCCCGAAGGAGGAATTGGGCACAAGAATGGGTGAAACTACCCCCCGAAGAGGGAATTTGGGCACAAGAATGGGTGAAACTACCCCCCGAAGGGGAATTTGGGCACATAAAATGGGTGAAACTACCCCCCGAAGGGTGCAATTTGGGCATAAGAATGGGTGAAACTACTCCCCGAAGGGTGAAGTTGGGCATAAGAATGGGTGAAACTACCCCCGAAGGTGAAGTTGGGATCACGTGCCATTCCTCACCCACCAGGGAGTAATGTCGGGCGTTCAGTACTTACAGCATGTTACACAGGGTTTCGTGTTGCGATGATTACATAATGGCAACACTGATTAATGCCGTTGTCACCATCACCATTACTACCACCACCACCATCATCATCATCATCATCATTGTTATTACTACACCACGCCCTAAACGTTTTTTTTTTTTTTTTTGGTCTGCTCAATAAGATAATGGGCTTTACATGCAAAAAGTATTCTTTCTGTACAAAAATTATGAGACTCGGAGGCTATTTGACAAAATTGTAAAAAAAAAATAAAAAAAAAATAATGAGATCTTACTTTTTTTCTGTAGACCCCTTTTGTGTAGAGATTTAAAGACCTGTATTCTGAAATCTAATCAACTGAACAGACATTGTAGAGCTATCCAATTCTTGAAAATGATGTCATTTAGACAACAATCGCAGCTAAAGCCGTGTCTCAACAACCTTCTTCCCTCGAAAAAGCGATTAATTTGTGCAAAGCAAAGAAAAGTGTCTCGGTAATCTCTCGTGATGTGTCGCAACATTCGGCATCGCAAAGTTTGCGCTTAAAAAACACTGGAGCACATTAGGCAGAACGGACACTCTCACAAACGCACACGAACACACCACACGCAACACACACACACACACGTCATCACACAACATACACAACCACACAAGTCACACACACACACACACAACACACAAACGCACACACAGTCAACACACACACAACACATACATACATACACGCACACTACACACAACACAACACACTGCATGATATAACTATTGCCGATTCAATGAAAGAATAAAGGCAGAGATAAAGAACAGTAGCGGAAACGGAGAGAGAGAAGAGAGAGAGAGAGAGAGAGAGAGAGAGAGAGGGAGGAGAGGGGGTCAACAGACAGACACTGACACCGACACAATTTTATTGCGATTAGCAAAAGGCCCTGTTGGCAAGACAGACAG
Source organism: Conus ventricosus (assembly GCA_018398815.1). Lineage (NCBI taxonomy): Eukaryota > Metazoa > Mollusca > Gastropoda > Neogastropoda > Conidae > Conus > Conus ventricosus. The sequence goes on from CM031602.1 coordinate 8,157,589, forward strand.
ACATACAGAGACAGTGACAAGAGAGAGAGAGAGGGGGGGGGGGGGGGGGGGGGGGGAGAGAGAGAGAGAGAGAGAGAGAGAGAGAGAGAGAGAGAGAGAGAGAGAGAGCGAGAGACTGAGGGAGTAATGAAAGAAAGAAGAAGAGAGAGAGAGAGAGAGAGAGAGAGAGAGAGAGAGAGAGAGAGAGAGGGAGAGAGAGAGAGAGAAGAGAGAGAGAGAGAGAGAGGCGAGAGAGAGGAGGAGTGATGGCAAGAATGAGAGAGAGAGAGAGAGAGAGAGAGAGAGGAGAGAGAGAAGAGAGAGAGAGAAGAGAGAGAGAGAGAGAGAGAAGAGAGAGAGAGAGACTCTGACACTTTGATATTTTATTGTCATTACCAAAGAGGTCTTTTGACAGGGGAAGAGGTGGCAGAACAATAACATTTCCCTCTTCCTTTCCTGCAAACAAATAGTACACTTTCATTCCTTGTGTGTATCAAATTCAAGGTTAACAAAAACAAATAAATTCGTAACATTTCGTTATGTCCTCACGCACAGGAGTAATGCAGTAAGGTTAAAAAAAAAAACAACCAAAAACAACAACAAAAAACCTTAAGACTGACTCCACCACCCACTCAATCAAATGATGACATTGTATTTAACTGATCTCTTCCACATGCGATGAATGATAATATTCATTCAGATATCTCTTATAATGTATTATCTTAAATTTCAGTATCCTTCATCTGTCTACTTTTCAAGCTTCCGATGAATTTCGCAACTGATTTATTACAATTCTCATCTGATGATAACACGTACAGCGACATTGTCTTTTCGCTATATCTAACTGGAAAAATGAACAATTTGTCCGCACTTCATTATAAGCAGTACAGTGGAACAGAAAGTGTTCTTCGTCATCAATAATATGTCTACATGCAGGACAAGGAGATTCTGTGGATGTTTCACATTCAAACCATCTTTTGTTCGCATTAAAACCTAAAGTTCTCAACCTAAATCTTGCGTAATTTATTCTGTGCCATTTATCTGTTATGACATTGAGAAACTTTTCAGAATGAAACATTCTTAAATGAGAAAAACCAGCGATATTTTCTTTACTTTCCATATCTAGTGCCAATTCTGTTTAAAAGAACAAATAAGCCTGTCTTTAAATTCCACAATGAACTGTTGCTCCTTTCCTACTTCCTGGGTCATCCACACTATTCCAAAACCCTGTTCTGAAAGGACTTTCTTTACTTTATTTGCCCAGTTTTCTTGATCTTTTTCCATTTGTAGAAGCATCATATCATAGGCTTGCCTGCTCAAACGGAACTGGGGTTGCTTCAAGCTTGTAAGAAGAGGTTTTATCTGTGTATTAAACACTATCCAAAATATACCACAGTCTGTACAATTCGGTTTTTTCAGGGATTTCAGAATTTCAAGTAGTACCTTTTTTCCCCCTTTTCTCAGAGGTGGAGGGAGGGGTTGATGGAGAGGAGAGAGAGAGAGAGGAGAGAGAGAGAGAGAGAGAGAGAGAGAGAGAGAGAGAGAGAGAGAGTCATAGGGAGGGATGATGGCGAGTGAGAGAGAGGAGATATAGGTAGAGGAAGAGATTGAGTGAGAGAGAGATAGAGAGGGAGAGAGAAATAGTGAGACAGAGAGAGAGGAGAGGTAGGGACGGCGAAAGTGAGAGGGGGAAAGGAGAGGTGAGAGATGGAGAAAGAGGGAGGGTAGGTGATGGCAAGAGAGAGATGGGGAGGGAAGGGAGGGAGGAGAGAGGAGAAGAGAGAGAGAGAGAGAGAGAGAGAGGAGGAGAGAGAGAGAGAAGAGAGAGAAGAAGAGAGAGAGAGAGAGAGAGCGACAGGCAGACAGACCGACAGACAGAGATGGCGAGAGAGAAAGAGAGAGAGAGGGAGAAAGTGAGAGAGAGAGAGAGAGAGAGGAGAGAGAGAGAGAGAGAGGAGAGAGAGAGGGAGGGACTGATGTCGAGATAAACAATGTGAAAAAGAGAGAGAGAGATGGAGAGAGAGGGAGTTATGGCGAGAGAGAGAGAGAGAGAGGAGAGAGAGAGAGAGAGAGAGAGAGAGGGAGAGAGGGGGGAGGGAGTGATGGCGGAGAGAGAAAGAGAGAGAGACACACACCACAGATACAGAGAGAGATCGAGAGACAGAGACAGGGGGAATGATGGCGAGAGAGGAGGAGAGAGAGAGAGTGAGAGAGAGAGAGAGAGAGAGAGAGAGAGAAATATGTGGGTGTAGGTGGACTAATTTTAAACAGACTTTGCAGACACCCAGATAAGCTTGCAAACAACAATAAGCACACACAGAATTAAATTCATAACAGCATTTTATTGATTAGTAAACTGCATTAGAAGTGAGAAAGAAAACGAAGTATTGTATACATATTTTTTCAGCACACAACACAAATCGTTATGCAGAAAGTGCAACAAGAAAAATGACAAAGATACGGGTAAATCCTGTTCCGCGTGTGTGCTTTTCATTACGTCACATTCCTCATCTCTAACTTGGTGGTGCGTGAAACTCCAGGCACACACACACGTTCTCATCAACACACGCGCTTGCACAGATCAACCAATTTGTCCGTCCGTGCAGTGATACATACAAGTATCAATACATACACACCACACACACACACACACACACACACACACACACACACACACGCACACAGACACATATGCATACATGCATGTATGCATACATATATACGTACATACATACATAGATACATACATACATATTCACCTGCGCAGCTGCATACCTACACACATGCATACGTATATACATACATACATACGTCCGTGCACAGTATATGCGAACATGTATATTAGCACATCTATATACACATTGTTTTATCCACGTACTTACTCTCATACCAACATACATAACAAGCATTAACCTACATGCAGTCTCTATGCTGATATGTGTACACTAACACGGACAAAAATCCCATGTTCTCGATGCTAACACTGTTAATTCTTTACTTTACAGCATAGTAACTAAGTCTGCATTCATTCATTGCGAGTTCATACTCTGTTGACACTTTATTTGTCGTTCTGGTAGTAACAGTGCAGTTAGCGTTAGTCCCCTTACTCCCTCCCACCGTCCCTCTCACCCTCTCCATCCCACACACTCATCCCTCCCTCTCCCCATTCCTGTGATCTCCATTTTCCACGTCATATTCAGTGGCTTTGGGCACGTCACACCGTACTGCGATTAACAAAGCTGTTGAACGAATAACTGCATCAGAATGTTGGCGGGAATTCCCGGTGTTATGAATACTTCTTCTTCCTAAAATACTGGTTCACTCAAAAATGAGTAGGTCACCAGCGCGCATGTTAAAAAGTAAATAAAATAACATAAAATAGTGCGACTCAGACTGTTGGCCCCTGGAGCAAATTTGGCAACAAGGGGTCGCACTCGATATTCAAGAAGTTAAAAGCAATGGCCAAATTCAGGCCAGTTAACAGTAAAATATCAGGGGAAGTAAAAATAGAAAAACATCAATATGCAGATCTCAAAACTGTTGTATCAATTTGTTTTTTAAAAGAGATTGCATTTGTGGCAATCTTGATGGCACCCGGCAGTGAGTTCACAGCCGTACAGAACTGGGATAAAAAGAATGTAAGTGGCTGTCAACATTTGATGCAGGTATGGTATAACACTGACCGCCACTCCTGGTGCTACTTTTATTCAATACTAGTTGTTCCATTGGAATATCAATTACTTTAGCTCTGCCTTTGAAAAAGGTGTTAAGTTTAATAAAAGCTCTTCTCTCTTCTAAGGGTTTCCATTCTAATTTCCTCATGTTCTTCCTAGTATTCCCCTTTTCTCTGATGTGGTTCCCTGTTACGAACTTGAAAACCTTAATGTAATTAAAAAACTGTTGATCAAAATAACTACATTCGAATGTCAACGGAAATTCCCGGTGTTATGGCCACTCGAAAACCTTTATGCGATTAACAAACTGTTGAACGAATAGGTGCATTAGAATGTCAACGGGAATTTCCGTGTTGTGACTATCTGAAAGCCTTAAATGTGATTAGCAAACTGTTGAACAAATAGCTGCATTAGAAAGACAACGGGAATTCCCGGTGTTATGACTACGGGGAAAAAATTAAAGTGATAAACACACTACTGAACAAATAACTGCATTAGAATGTCAACTAGCTGAAACCGAACACAGTGATAAGACTGGTGGATAAATCCACAGACACTGCATCTTGAAAGAGTAGGGAGGAGGGTGGGGTGTGGGTGGGGGTAACGGGATAGATAAAAAAAAGCATGTCCCAGATTTGAGTCATGCGCAGCCAGGGCTATTCTTGACAGGCTGCATGTTTTAAAACTTGATCCTATAACAGTCTTCGTAAAATCAATGCATTTCTCCTGGAAACAAGAAAACAAAAAACTGTTATGCACGACCTATGTAGTTTTCACACAATACCCATTATTTGTGTTCGCAATGGTTGTTGACAATGTGAATACACTGCTTTCTTTGATGTGGTCAGTTTATTAGGAAACACAACAATAAACATGTGTCTATTACCACTGAAACACTACATAGATTGACAAAAACAGAAATTACAGCTAAAATCCTCTCTAAGTTCAACGTCCATTTTTTTTTCTCGCAAAGGTTTGTGCATTGGCGGTAGGTTGTTGCATGATGTGAGTCATGTTGTCAGCGGATCATCGGCGCGAAGTCCTTCATGGATCATGAAGAAAGACAATTTGGATCATCCTTCTACATCTACAATAATATCGGTACGAGCCGAGGAGAGAGCAGGAAAGAGGATGAAGAGGGAAGAGAGAGATGAGAGATGAGAGAGAGAGTGGAGAGACACACAGAGGGAGAGGAGAGAGAGAGGAGGAGAGGAGAGGATGAGAGAGGAGAGAGAGGCTTGGTTAAAGCTGACACAAATACACAGCGACGCCCCCTCCCCACCCCCATCTCCTCCTTGCTCCAGTCATTCCGTGCATCCGTGTAGCGGCTTAGTGCTTCTGTTGCATCCCAACATTCATCCAATTTCATTATCACGTTGAGATGATGGCTCTGTACTGAACAGCTCTCATCCACGACCCCCCCCCCCCCACCCCCGATTGCATCACTCAACCTCGTCACCTATCCCTCCCTCATTCCGAGCTACATTACATCACCCTCCTATTGCACCCATCCACTCCCCACATCCCTCCTCATTCACTACATTACATCACCCCTCCTATTGCCCCACTCCACTCCCTCACCTATCCCTCCTCAATTCCAACATTACATCCTACCCCTCCTATTGCATCCACCCACCTCCCTCACCTATCCCCCTCAATTCCGCTACATTACATCACCCCTCCTATTGCACCACTCCACCTCCCTCACCTTCCCTCCCTCAATTCCACTACATTACATCACCTCCTATTGCATCCACTCCACCTCCTCACTATCCCTCCCTCCATTCCGCTACATTACATCACCCCTCCTATTGCATCCACTCCACTCCCTCACCTATCCTCCCTCAATTCCACTACATTACATCACCCCTCCTATTGCATCCACTCCACCTCCCTCACCTATCCCCCCCTCAATTCCACTACATTACATCACCCCTCCTATTGCATCCACTCCACCTCCCTCACCTATCCCTCCCTCAATTCCACTACATTACATCACCCCTTCTATTGCATCCACTCCACCTCCCTCACCTATCCCTCCCTCAATTCCACTACATTACATCTAGAATTGCGCGTCCAAGTCTGTCCACCCCCACGCCCACCCACCCTACCCCCTTCCTCACTCCAACTCCCCATCCCCCATTTATTTTCCCCTCCACCCCACCCCATTCTTCCTTGATTCCGAGTGCCGGTCAGCTGAAATATTGTTGAGAGGAATGCACTTGTTACAGCAGGCAACAGAAATATTGTTGAGAGGAATGCACTTGTTACAGCAGGCAACAGAAATATTGAGAGGAATGCACTTGTTACAGCAGGCAACAGAAATATTGAGAGGAATGCACTTGTTACAGCAGGCAACAGAAATATTGAGAGGAATGCACTGTTACAGCAGGCAACAGAATTGTTGAGAGAAATGCACTTGTTACAGCAGGCAACAGAAATATTGAGAGGAATGCACTTGTTACAGCAGGCAACAGAAATATTGAGAGGAATCACTTGTTACAGAGGCAACAGAAATATTGAGAGGAATGACTTGTTACAGCAGGCAACAGAAATATTGTTGAGAGGAATGCACTGTTACGCAGGCAACAGAAATATTGTTGAGAGGAATGCACTTGTTACAGCAGGCACAGAGTTTAATGACACAGCAAGTGAGTTGTCATGGTATAAACGACGTTAAGCGGGCAAAAAAAAAACCACTTGAGTAGATAAACAAAAAAATAAATAGTCATGGCAACGGGGGAAAAGCAAGCACAAAGCTAGCAACAACCCGAATCGGGTCTGGTTGCTTAAGGTAAGCGTAACAAATCTACTACACCAAGCTTAAGGTAGATACAATCTACTACACCAAGCTTAAGGTAAGCATAACAAATCTATCCAGCAAGAAATCTTCTGTGACAAAGAAGGCGCATGCAAGCATTGCAGCATTCCGGTATGCAATTCAATATCACAAAAGACACAACCGCACAGAGACAGCACGAAGCAAGAAACACACCACAGGCTATTAAGTAATAATTAATTAATCATTGATAGTTAATGACAGTTAGTGATAAACAGATTCTCTCTTTCTCTCTCTCTCTATTCCTCCCCTGTCTCCCTCCTTTCTCTCTCTTCCTCCCCCCTCTCCCTCTTCTCTCTCCCCCCCTCCCCTCTTTCTCTCTCTCTCTCTCTCCGTCTTTTAAATTGTGCCCGTCATTCACAGAAAATTGGTACTCTTTTCAAACAGACCTGATATTCTCAACTCCGCGAATTCAAAACCAGCAGCAACGAGAAGAAAACAATTGCTCCTATATACCCTGAACACGTCCTTGAGTATGCACTATGAAGTTATTGCTACTGATTAAAGTCAACTGAGACGAATGATATATAAGACAAATTAATGTGTGTAAAAAAAAAGAAAAGATGTAAAAATAATTGACAATCAAAACACACACACACACAAACGGTGAAGAAATTTCACGCCGGCTTCCACGTATGTGTAGAAAATCACGCTAATATTCACGTAAATATTCACAATCCGTGTCAAGATCCGTATGAAGATCCACATGAAGACTCGCAGGAAGACCCACATAGAGACCAACCGTGGAGACCTACACCAAGAACCCACAAGAGGATCCACATATAAACCCTAATGAATATTGACACGGATACCTTCATGAAGATACAAATGGAGATCTACCCGGAGACCCACATAAAGATCAACATGGAGACTCGCATGAAGACCCCCGACACAGCCATAGCAAAGCACACGTCGAGACTCCCATGGACATCTTCATGGACACTCCATCAGAACGCGCGTCGTTTCTCACGTGAAGACCGACATGAGACCCATATGGGAGTCTACATGGACCCATATGGGAGTCTACATGGACAGCCGCATGGATACCAGTTGAATTCGGCGTAAAGACCCACACGGAAACTCATATGAAGACCCACAAGGAGATGGGGATGGGGAGACTCCAAGGAGAATCTACATCGAGACGAACCATGGGGAGGATAGGTGTGCACACAAAAATGATTCATTGCGCGAAAACACCGACATCAACACCACACACACAACAACACACACACACATGTTGACGCACGCACATACACATATGTAAACATGTTTGTAAACACACATGTATGAACTTGCGCATGTGCGTGCACACAACTCTTTTGTCTCTCTTCTCTCTCTCCTCTCTCTTCTCTCCTCACACACACACACACACACACACACACACACACACACACACACACACACACACACACAAGAGCATTCACTCAGTGATGCAGAAGCAGTGATCCATCTAAAAACTACAAAATGTGAGGAGAAGTAGGACACGGAGAACAAATCCTCCTACATCCAAAGTGCACTTTTACGTGACGCCAAAGGTGAAAACCAGAGGAATTAAAATACACAGAAAAAAAGAGAAAAACAACACAGAGAATTGATCAAGTTCACAACAATATTCAAGGAAAATGTGTGCTTAATTCAGACACATGCACATCTCATACAGATTATTCGTAAAAGGGAAAAAACAAAACAACAAATAATCAAAGAACGCAGACAAAAATTTCATTTCCTATTGTCTGTTCTTGTTATTATTGTAATGGTTATCGTTGGTAACATTATCATCATGTTCATTAGTACTATTATTTTCATTATTAGTGGTTTTGTTACTATCAAAGTTCACATCATTCCGACTCAAAATACCTGCATATGAAAGAAAATAAATCGGCAAACCACACTCTCAGTTACTGGCTTTATCATGAGTCAACTCATGTCGTCTATAGCCCAGCCGACCGCGCGAGCGACAACAGAACTGTAAGCAGGTAAAAAAAAACCACACAATTATATACAAACAAAAACGCCAAGACTAAAACACAATAGCAAGTCAAGCCATTCACGAAAAGGTAACTCTAAACAGAGTCAGTGAATCACGTTCGAGTCAGATCAATCAAACATATGGATTTTTTTCTCCCCGCCCCGCCCCCCAAAAACCATGAACATGACAAACAGATAAGACTAAAATATGTTGAGTGAAGACACAAAATTACGTTACGAATCAATGTCAAAGAGATCAAGAAATTTGGCACATTCAGCAAAATGATTCCGACAGGCAAACTGCCCTGAACTAGTAGACACGGCAGCAGTGAACCACTGGGGCGATATTGTCGTCAACGCCTGATCGTCAATGAAAAGCAGACATGTGACCCACAAACAGCTCACGATAAAGGCAACGACATCGAAGCCTCCACAAAAGAAGAAATAAAAAAAGAAAAAAAGGTACAGTGACAGGAATACTACTAAAGTTGGCGCGAAATATGCAGATAGTGTCTGTATTTTAAATCAGATTGATTAAAGACTTGATTATTCGTCTCAGGCCCATAGGTAAAAGACAACAGATGCGTTTCTTCCACAGAACTCTTTTCCCCCAATATCAGATTTGACTTTCTTAAACCGTTCGAGGTAATCAAACAATTTTAGTGCAAGTGAATAATGCACAACTTGAATTATTCAGGTGTGTAACACATTCTTGTACGTCACGGATTGTTTTGTTTCTAATGCTGGATATGTGAATGCCGTATTTGTTCCCCCTTTCTTCATAAACGAAAGAAGCAAGAGTAAGAACCAACCATAGTTCCGATTAGTCAGAAACAACCTTTGACTTGTGGCATTAAAATCTCTCGAAACACCATCCACTCTCTCCAAGTAACCAGAGCTGGATACAGATAGGAGATCTTAAATGGAAAACTCCAGATATTTGAGAATAGGCTAGACGCTTCAGGTGGCTTTCCTGCATGTTGAATGAGTCATAGCACATAGCAAGTAAACACATCAGCTGGCACAGAACGCCATTTGATCACTTAGGCCAAACGATTTCTGGAGCGCGATCTTTACGCCAAAAAGGTACTCTTTCCACACAGAAAGTACGTTCAAGACACATGCAGAAAGGATCTTCACGAAAAATGTACACCATATACTGGCACACCACTTCACGTATGTCACACGTGTGTGTGTGTGTGTGTGTGTGTGTGTGTGTGTGTATGTGTGTGTGTGTGTATATATATGTGTGTGTGTATATATATGTGTGTGTGTGTGTGTGTATGTGTGTGTGTGTGTGTGTGTGTGTGTGTGTGTGTGTGTGTGTGTGTGTGTGTGTGTGTTGTTGTTGTTGTTGTTGTTGTCTTCAATTTAACGTCTTTCCACATTAAGTGATATTAGACGAAGGGAAAGGATTTGGAGAGGGGGAGCATGAGGAGGAGGTGGGTGGGTAATCTTGCAATCATATACAAAAACAAAAAACAAAAACAAAAAAAGCATCTTTACAATCTTTGCAATAAAAAAAGAAAAAAAAAGAAAAAAAAAGGTATGGGAAAGCCAACTTTAAATGACTATTTTGAATCATAACACAAACTATAACAAATGTCCCATAGGACTGCGTAGTAAACACTTCGCAAAATCAAACAACAAACTAAAATTCTCAAGAATACTGTCAAGAGAACTTTCAGAAATAGCCGGTAAAATAGGTCTCAATCTCTGGCATTCCAGAAGAATGTGTTGGTTTGAAATTTGTTCACCGCACAGACATTTAACATTCTTGCTGAATTTTGTTTTGAAGTCATTAAGCTTTATCCTATAAGAGAGCGAAGTAATGTGTCTAAATTTGAAACTGTTGCTATAATTCAGCTATTTTGTTTGTTAAACTAACCGAATTCAGTAAGAGACCAGAGAATTTCTCCTTCCTATGGAGAGATTTTGAAACTTTGTTCCACGATGCTTGCTCTAGTAAATGATACCCTTCTGTAACGGATAATGGGTTGTTTATTTCTATTGATTCCCTGTCTTGCCTTGCACAAAGGTGTGTGTGTGTGTGTGTGTGTGTGTGTGTGTGTGGTGTGTGTGTGTGTGTGTGTGTGTGTGTGTGTGTGTGTGTGTGTGCGTGTTTACCTATTTATCTATCTCTGTGTGCGTAGGCAAAACGATGATGAATAAGCAAACTTGTTTGTCACACAAACATATAGCTGATTTAGACCGACACATGTGTCCCAAAGCATTCCAAGATATGCATCAACATGAATAAGCATACTTCACCCAGCTCTTGAAGATCGAGTGTTCTTTAACAGACATTTTGTTTGCTGGCTTGTCTTATGGCTAGACCCGCATGATGAGAGTACTTTCGGCGTGGACAATAACAGGTATACATGAAACGTACTTCATGAACAATTCTGCATACCCATAAAGTACACGGAGTACTCTGAAGGAGAATGTACAAACGGCGTTCCATACTTGCAGACAGGAACAGTACCTGGCAATAATCACAGGCTGCAAGTTCTCCTTGCACAAGCTTAACGCCAGGATGTCCTGTCCAGCACCACTCCACGGAGATCAGGGAAGGGTCATGTTGTCAGAGGCAGACTCAAAAACAAAAGTTCAAGGCAGACAACTGAAAGGAACTGGATTGGTCACAACTCTTCCATCCTGTTTACGTATGATGACATACAGAGGTCTGCGTCCGTCTCTGTCAGCCTAACCATCCATCACGGAGCTCGTATGATCGACTGGCATGGGACAGTGACCATTACATTTCTATTGAATAAATCACAATTTGCAAAATTTGATTCGGACTTGAAAATACCATTCGTGATTTGTAAATTAAAAAAAAGCAGATACCAGTAATATTCTGTTCATATATTGTGTATAAACAAGACATCTAATGTGTTTTTCATATATCATACAGGAGACATTTATCATTTTGATATCAATGATGCTTTATATACAACAATGTTGATGTAACCACACTTTTAATCAGTAATGTTTATTTTACTCTACCTCAGTCTGGTAAAGAGGCAAAATAGCCTTTTTGTATGCCCCTCCCCCATTTTCTTCTTCTCACCCCACTTCAGAAAGCGAAAAAGATAACGATGAATTGTACGAGTTACACATTTTTTTAATTTCTAGATTTGAAATTTCAATACATTTGTCTATTTCTAGATTTGCAATTCCAGTACATAGAGATAGCATTCTGGGTGAAAGAAACAAATTGCTGTCTGTGTATACACAAAGAAATGATTTTTTTTTACAACAAGAAAGTATTAGTTACCAAGAACAAAGGCAGAGACATACCAACCACAGGAATAGAAGTAAAGTTGCACACATTGATATGCTTGACAGAAAATCAAACAGGAAAAGAAACATTTTTTTCAGTTACGATATGCAATGACGTTACTATAGTCTAATCATAGTCGTAAAAAAGAACATATATGATTGGCTATGTTAACATGAATACGAAAGGTTTCACTAAGGGCAAAGATTATTTAGAAGGACAGATCAGCGATATGTTTGTTCAGATATCTCACAACACACACACACACACACACACACACACACACACACACACACACAACACCATGCTAGAGAGAGAGAGAGAGAGAGAGAGAGAGAGAGAGAAGAGAGTCAGAGATAGACAAGAGACAGATACAGAGAGTCACAGAAGAAGAAGATAACAGCGAGGAATCCTCTCTTTTTGCAGTCAAGAACCACGTTCAGGTTAACCTCCCACCCTGACATTGGGAAGCATATCCTGCTGCATCTATTGTTAAAAAAATACAAAGCAGACCATTCGCAGGCAACATCAAACCATTGTGGTTTTGAAGCTGTAGTTGAAATAGTCTGAAGGCTCAAATCATCATCATCATCAGTTTT
>CM031602.1:8177430-8204930 GCA_018398815.1 Conus ventricosus
CGCGCGCACGCATACTTCATAATTTGTTCATTAATTCCACTTCTTTCTCGACTTCATCTTTGCCCTCTACCACCATCTTACAAAACTCTTTAGATCGATAGATGGATAGATAGACAGACAGATAGAAACATGGATGACAGACAGGCAAAGATATATGAAAGTATGCATGTACATGTTTACCCCGTCTGTTCTTCGTTGTTCTGCGTGCACGTGTGTGTGAGAGGGAAGAGGAGGCTGGGGGAGGGTGCGTGCAGCGGGAGTGGGGTGAGGGCGAGGGGGCCAATACGCGAAGAGCAGTCCATCGCATTCTGCTGTCTTCCTGTCTGCTTTCCGCTGGTCACCGCCGTTGGATACTCCTTGAAAACAGGTCATGACTATTCACCGGAAAACAACCGTATGCATGCTTGTGGCGAACATCAGCTACCCGTAGTGGAAGTCGATCTGAAAGATCCGGTGACGGCGAAAAGTAAAAAAACAAACAAACATGTGGCTTAGTATGTAGTGAGTGGAGGGATAGAAAAAAAGATAGAAATGAGAAGAGAGAGCGTGAGCGAGCTAGCACACAGGATTAGACGGGGGTGGGGGGGGGGGGGGGGGGGGGTGGGGGGGAAACAGGGGTGAACACTTGTAAAAAACAAAACAAAAACAAACAACAAACAGAGCACACTCTACTTTCCATGGTCATATAATGTTGCTTATATGGCCCAGCCGACCGAAAGGGCCATATCAGGGCCGTCACCGTGTTGAAGGTCAACTCACTAGTCATATTAAAATCAAACAAACAAAAAACGTCATTCACACGGCCCTTTAAAATACACCTTCTAAAAAAACACACCAGACATTTTGTTAAAAAAAATGTCATGGAGTTTTCTTTACAGAATCAAATTAGATTTATGTTGAAGGGCACGTGAAAGAACACACGAAATATTGGGGCTCTACGTGCATAAAACATTCTGTGAAAACAAAACCCAATCCATGCTGAAAGTCAATAAAAAAAATATTACGATGGCATACTAAACAGAGTTATTGATGCAGATGGCGCTTCGGTATGTGACACTTACTTCCCCAGTGGGAGAGGCCCGAATTTAATAAAGAATACATTTGCTACAACAATACAGTACTGCATTAGTATCAAATACAACTCACCGCATTTTTACACAATGCAATACAAACCACAACAGCAGTGTACAGTTCACCAGATTTCACCACTATCGTTAGAATATTGTCGGTTCTCTTTCTTATAGTGACTGATTCCGTGCTATTCTCGTTTGTTCAATCACATTCTTCTGCAGGATCATGGTCGTCATCATGACAATCATCATGATCATGATCACTGTCCAATTTATCATCATAACCATCACCATAATTTTTGCTATATATCTCTAACACTGCTTCTGCTGCTGCTATTGCTACATCTACTTCTCCTCTTCTACTACCACACTGCCGCCATCACCACCACCGCCGCCACTGCTCCTACTACCACCATTAAACTAATTTTATTACTGCTGCTGCTGCTTCTACTACTACTAGCTCATCGTATAATTTGCGATCTTTTTTGTCAGACTCCCATCTAATCAGCCTGCTCCTGCGGGTGCCAGCCGCTACAAACTCCCATCTAATCAGCCTGCTCCTGCGGGTGCCAGCGCTACCAACGCACTCTTATCTCCATTGCCGTCCGACTCCCATCTAATCAGCCTGCTCCTGCGGGTGCCAGCCGCTTCCAACGCACTCTTATCTTCCATTTTCAGCAGGAGGAAAAGAAGATAAAATAATCCGGGGCTTAATCTTGGCCTGGTATCTCTTCTCCATTTGTCACGATGTCGGTAAGACGGGTTGTAATTGTACTGTCGTTGTCTGGCTGCTCCATGGCTGAAGCGCGCAGCCCGGGGTTTGTTTTGTCTTCTTTCCCACCTCCCTCCACTTTTGTCTCCGTGTGTCTGGGTTCCCGTCTGTGTGTCCGAGTGTTTGTATCTCCGTCCGTCCGTCTGTCTGTCTGTCTGTTCGTCTCTGTCTGTCTGCCCGTCCGTCTTTGTCTCTGTCAGGCTCCAACGGTCTCTCTCTCTCTGTTTTACAGTGTGCGCGCGCGCGCGTGTGTGTGTGTGTGTGTGTGTGTGTGTGTGTGTGTGTGTGTGTGTGTGTGTGTGTGTGTACGAGTGTGTCTGCGTGTGCGTGTACGTGCGTGCGTGCGTGCGTGCGTGTGTGTGTTTTTGTGTTAGTGTGTGTACGGAAGCACGTGTGCATGGATAGACAGATTGTCACGACCGATCCCTGGAGGTCTGCCCTGACAGGATCGGTCTAGATGGGAGTGAAGGGAGTGACCGACCTCACACGCTCGCAAGAGCCCACACAAGAAAGATTACGATACAACACCCCATTTATTCACATCGACACACACAATCACAAATAAATATTTCAACACACGCACCATGCACAATCACAATCAAGCATTCCAACACACACAACATGCACAGTCACAATCAGGCATTTCGATACACGACATACGCAATCACAATCAAGCATTTCAACACATATGACATATTACACAATTATAAATAAACATTTCCAGCACCCATCTCTTTCCCTGTCATGTAGTGCCCTCGCACCCCTGCCTCTCCAAAGTCTGGGAGCACCCTGTCGCACCAGGTGCCCCAAACCGGGTCGGTTCTTGAAGAGAGTTGCTCAAGGCCGACACCCTTGACACGCACAAACAGACGGTGGAGAGCGCGTCCCGGGGACGGGGCGTTGTTGCTGGAGGTCCTAGACGGGGATCAGGACCGTCCAGCCAAGTCCACGGGCTTTTCCACCAGTACGTGGCCTCAACCAGTGCGTGGTCCCAACCAGTGTGCGTTACCAACCAGTGCGCGGTCCCAACCAGTGCGTGTTACCAACCAGTGCGCGGTCCCAACCAGTGCGCGTCACCAACCAGCGCGCGGTCCCAACCAGTGTGCGTTACCAACCAGTGCGCGGTCCCAACCAGTGCGTGGCCCCAACCAGTGCGTGCTCCGGGTGAAGCCCCCGGGAGGAGGGAAAAGGTAACAGCTAGGAAAGAAGAAAGGCGGGTACTGGAACCCCGCAGTCAGTACAGTCTGACCCATGCCGTTAAACCCTAACAGCCACTCGCATGATGGGCGAGGGGAGGTCTACTAAACACACCAACAGCACCAGCTCAACACAGTCCCGAGCATAACACAGCAAACCACCAAATCAGGAATGTTCGTTAAAGTCTTCTCATACGAAGCAGGTAAGAGACTGCATTAAATTAACAGGCTATAAAACAAATATAAATTATCTTCATCCTTCTCTCACTCACATTTAACATTTTCCTTCCTTAGGAACTGAACTAATAGAGTAACCATGGCTTTACATCCGCCACCATTTGCAAATAATATAATTCAATGGCACAATTATCCCCACATTTTATAGCAACACTTCAAAATAACACAAATCTCCAACCACGCATCCAAACGACTAATCATGCGTACGCACGCTCGCGAACATAAAACTCGTTCTCCTTGCACACACAAACAGATGGTGGCTGAAGAATAAGAGTCCGGCGAATGTGACAGGGGCGGACGAGCGAGACCAAGCAAGTACCAACCCTGAATCACCAGGCTCTCTCCCATCCCACCGACTACCGCATCACCAGATGCATAAAAAGGAGAAAGACTTTAAGATATAATTTTGACTGGCCAGGTTAAAGATTGAATTAACCAGAAAAAGTGGTCTCAAACAATATTTCTTTTATAATTTTGAAAAACAAAAGAAATTGCGCAAAAGAGAAGACTTAGCCGGCAACAAAAAAAACAACAACAAATAAACACGAAACTGATGCTTACAGCTACCGTGGGTAAACCAAAAAGTGACGGGTAAGCGATCTCTCTCCCCTTTTGCCCGGCGGGGACGAAAGCGCAGTGGGGGAAAAAGGTGAAGTGATGTCTCTCTCCTACGGCCGATGTAGGAAATGAAGGTACCGACGTACCTTCGACGAAAGGGAAGAACCAAGACCGGAGCAGGGCTCCAGAGACATTTTCCCGCTCAGTAAAGGGAAAAAACCCTGCCTAAGCGTGGGGGCCCAAAACTGCCCGCTACGTCCGTGAGCATACCTAAGCCTAAGGGGAAATGATGCACGTGCGGCAGGTTACAAGACAGGTGAAGGGGAAAAAAAACACCCATTTAAAAGAAAAAAGTACCAGCCCCCCTTTTGAACTGCAGGATGAATTGCAGGGGGCAGTGGAATTGAGAGAGAGAGAGAGAAGCAAACCTAACTGAGTGAATACCCCCAAGGTGCAACCGCACCACAAGCCCACAAAGGGACGGACACGCGCAACAAAAAGGGCAAAAAAAATGAAAAATTCCGCCCCCCCTAGATGGGTCAATCGTCGTAGGGCCTCGTGAAAAAACTCGTGACAAACCCCCCCTTCAAAAAGCATCTGTTTCTCTGGATACAGTGCCCCTTTAAACTTGACGCATGTGCAAATTCAAAAAATGGGCCCAAACCCCAAACCCCTTGTGTCGACAGAGTACGATAAATCCAAACAAACACTCCACGAAGTTTTACACAGAAATACTAGTACTACATTTATCTACGATCAAAAAAAATTTTAAACAATGAAATAAAATCCGACCCCCTGGGGGTTCACTACTGTTAACTGTCATAAAGTAAAAAACTGCCCTGATACAGAGACCAAAAGGGGACAAAACCCCTGGTTGACGGGAAGTGCCCCTTGACTGATTTCCCCAAATGTGCTGACTCGGAGCCGGTGAGTGGTCAGCATCGTATTGCTGGAACCTTGATTGGCGAAAAGGGGAAAATGACTCTGCTTTTCCATGCCAAAAATATGAATCGACGTTTGCCCGGCCCGGATCC
Organism: Conus ventricosus; assembly: GCA_018398815.1. Lineage (NCBI taxonomy): Eukaryota > Metazoa > Mollusca > Gastropoda > Neogastropoda > Conidae > Conus > Conus ventricosus. The sequence goes on from CM031602.1 coordinate 8,182,298, forward strand.
GGTCCAGGCATGGAGGGATGATGATCGCTCCCCAGTAAAAAATTTCCCGGGCCCGTACTTCTTTTGGACACCCCGTGGCGTCCAAACCCGCCAAGACCCCTCAGCAACGTGGGGCATCGATGTCTAAGGGGGAAAGCCTTGGGTTCGAGTGCTAGTCCCCAAAACCAAGATTTTGCGGTGACCGCGATCGGATGGTGGCTTAATGGGTCCCACAGGTCACCCCGCCTTGCTAAATGGCTCCCAACCAGGGGCCTGCCCCTGGGGGGAACACGCTTCAAGCGACCCTTGGGGGGCGTTGCGTTGGCGACATCGAAACGGGGGCAGTACTGCCTAACCGGGAAAATTTCATCCCAGGCCAGAAGAAGTCTTGCTCACTCGCTGAGGGTCCGCTTGGAGCCTATGCCCTGCCCATGGGGGAATGTGGGGCCTGCCGGAGAAGTTTCTCAAGCTTTGGGACGAAAGCTGCTTGGCCACACGATTGCCTGAGTGAAAACCCTAAAGAGGTTTCCCTTTGGGGAGCTTAAGCTCACCTTGGCGTGTGGGGCAGGATGAGGGGGACGATCTACAGTTGTGCAGGCTTTGGACATCCATCCCGGGCCCTGAAGGGGGGAATGGTGCGGGGGCGGCCTTGCCAGAACCTCGTCGGATCGGCTAAAAGAACGGGACGAAAATTCCTGCTCCTGTTTTTGCTTTGGCCGTGTGGTAACTCCCACACCCCTGTACGGGCGATCCGTGGGGCACGGCTGACTGCGTCGTCCCCAAAGGTGAAGTATTCCCCTTTGGGAAAAGGGAAAAATACATAGGTCGCTCCACCGCGAGGGGCCCATACTTGCCACAAGTGGGGGTGGAGTAGACTAGACAAAAGGGGGTGGGGAAAAAACCAGCCCCCAACCCCGCCCCACATAACTAGGCCCGCCGGGCCTTAGGGGAAACCAAACCCTTATCAAAAGATCGTTGATGTCCGAATCCTGATGGGTCGACAAGGAAGAACCAACAAGGGGAAAAACACTGGGCACCCCGTACCCCCAAAAGTGGGAGGGAAACCCACGTTAGCCGGGCCCCGAGGACGCGGGAAAGGACTACCCCCATGTACCAGCGGTTTAGGACAATTTTTTCCCAAATGTGGCCAGGCGCCAACAAAAAACACAGTGGGGTGCTGGGGGTCCCCGATGAAAGCTGCCTTGTTCTACCCACTGAGTCCCCGGTCCCCTACTGCCACGGGCCCCGTGGGGGTTTTCCCTGTCCGTATTGGGCGGTGCCCAAAACCCCTACGGGCTTCAGCAAACCCCCTCAGCGGTATGAATCGCAGCGCGAAATTGGGTGCTGTCGCCTATTGGGGTTCCCCAATCTGGGGAACGGTGTTGGTCGCTGTTCGATGAGAATCAGACCTCAAGCTCCCAAATTGGGCCACTGAGCCCGTCCCCGCGTTTTTCGCCCTACTCCAAACTGCACGAAGGGGTTTATCGTTTTTCTTTTTCATGGCCGAACTTCCTCCCGTGTCCTGGGGTAAGGGGGAAACGCTTTCGCAGGCCCAACTGCAGTTGCTTAAAAGCGCCTTATTTGAGTGAGCAATCCTTTGGGACCCCACAAACCCCCAAAAAGGTGCAGGCCTTTTTTTCCTCGAAATTGGTATGAAATAGTCCTTGCAAAATGCCCCAAGAAAATTTCTATGTCCTCACTAGGGTTTAACTTTGGGAACTTTAAAAATTTTGGCCCCTAATCTATCACCCGCTGTTGATTAACCCCTGACCTACAGTTTCGGGGAGTCCGCAAAAAAAAGTTTTCCATCTTTCCCTTTTAGGTTCCGTTGTGGTCTCCCCTCTCGAGAGCCTCCATCCTACCCTGTCTTCCGACGGAGGGCTTCCTGTCTGGCGCCTCCTCCTTACGAAGAGTTTCCGTGGGGCGGCTCCCTTAGGCATAGCCCTTTTTCCCGCAGAAACTCCGTCTGTAGTCTCCTCCTGCGCGAGCCTCCCTCCTATTAGCTCTTCCCTACATAGCGTTGGCCCTTCCCGAGGAGGGCTGCATCCTCACGTCGCTTTGCTCCAAAAAAATCAGGACGGAAGTGATGTCCTGGGGGGGATTCACCCTCCCGACAGGGAGGGTGCCCCTTTGGCCGTCCCTTGGTTCTGATTTCCCCCGAGGAAAGTTCCGGGGCATATCCTTTCGAGGGGAAGCTGGGGAAAAAGAGGGTTTTTGATTTCCGATCTAACAGAAACCCACAGTTGCTTCGCTATACTTGACGCTTCCCCGGGGGAAGTGCCGTCGGGGTCTCGAGGAAAAACCCCCAGCGAAGAAGAATGAAAGTACTCGCTGGCTATCGGTTTCAGCACTGGGGTTTAAATGAAGTCACGTAGTCGAAAGTATGGTAAATAGTAGGGCTACTTTTGAAGACCTTCTTCGAGCACGCGGGCTATACCACCGCACGGACGTTTCCTGACAACAATATCCTAGGTTCAAAAAAGGGGGGAAAAACAATTCATTGAAAAAAAAAGATTTTTGGGGGGGGGGGGTGTGTGTGTGGTGTGTGCGGAAAGTTCGGTGCTCCCACTTGGGAAAAACCCGCTCCACAGCACGAGCAAAGTGCGGGGGGGGCTACGAAAAAAAAAAAAAAAAAAAAAAATGTCCCGGTGTCCCACTCTGGCAACACGGTCCACGCTGAGCAAAAGTGCGGGGGCCACGGAAAAAAAAAAAAAAAAGGCACACGGAATCCAGAGAGGGAAATAGTGACATAACGTCCCATAACCCCCTTACTATAACCACCGGGAAAAAAAAAAAAAAAAATTTGGTGACTACAAAAACGGGATGGCAGATGAGTGGCAAAGAAAGGCAAGTCTTACGCCGTATCTGCGAGAGGTACCCCGGGGGAAGAGGTTGGGCGCGGGGTCGATTCTGTTAGACCACCCCGATCCCCAGTAGCGGTTTTTCCCTTTAGGGGACAAAAGATCCTGCACGCTAGAGTACCAGCAACCACCCAAAAAAAACACGATAAACTGACTAAACATATAAAAACGACAGGGAAATGAAAGGTATCCGCGAAAAGAGGAGACAGTCAGACCTTCACCCCCGGAGGCCCCACAAATTTTCAGACCCACCCTGGAGGGCTGCCCCGACAGGACGGGTTTGATGGGGTGAAGGGAGGACCGACCCCACAGCCCCGAAAAGCCCACAAAAAGATTACGATACAACCCCCTTTTTTCACATCGCACACCCCAATCACAAATAAATATTTCAACACACGCACCATGCACAATCACAATCAAGCATTCCAAACACACAACATGCAAGTCACAATCAGGCATTTCGATACACGACATACGCAATCACAATCAAGCATTTCAACACATATGACATATACACAATTATAAATAAACATTTCCAGCACCCATCTCTTTCCCTGTCATGTAGTGCCCTCACACCCCTGCCTCTCCAAAGTCTGGGAGCACCCTGTCGCACTAGGTGCCCCAAACCGGGTCGGTTCTTGAAGAGAGTTGCTCAAGGCCGACACCCTTGACACGCACAAACAGATGGTGGAGAGCGCGTCCCGGGGACGGGGCGTTGTTGCTGGAGGTCCTAGACGGGGATCAGGACCGTCCAGCCAAGTCCACGGGCTTTTCCACCAGTACGTGGCCTCAACCAGTGCGTGGTCCCAACCAGTGTGCGTTACCAACCAGTGCGCGGTCCCAACCAGTGCGTGTTACCAACCAGTGCGCGGTCCCAACCAGTGCGCGTCACAACCAGCGCGCGGTCCCAACCAGTGTGCGTTACCAACCAGTGCGCGGTCCCAACCAGTGCGTGGCCCCAACCAGTGCGTGCTCCGGGTGAAGCCCCGGGAGGAGGGAAAAGGTAACAGCTAGGAAAGAAGAAAGGCGGGTACTGGAACCCCGCAGTCAGTACAGTCTGACCCATGCGTTAAACCCTAACAGCCACTCGCATGATGGGCGAGGGGGAGGTCTACTAAACACACCAACAACACCAGCTCAACACAGTCCCGAGCATAACACAGCAAACCAACCAAATCAGGAATGTTCGTTAAAGTCTTCTCATACGAAGCAGGTAAGAGACTGCATTAAATTAACAGGCTATAAAACAAATATAAATTATCTTCATCCTTCTCTCACTCACATTTAACATTTTCCTTCCTTAGGAACTGAACTAATAGAGTAACCATGGCTTTACATCCGCCACCACATTTGCAAATAATAATAATTCAATGGCACAATTATCCCACATTTTATAGCAACACTTCAAAATAACACAAATCTCCAACCCACGCATCCAAACGACTAATCATGCGTACGCACGCTCGCGAACATAAAAACTCGTTCTCCTTGCACACACAAACAGACGGTGGCCGAAGAATAAGAGTCCGGCGAATGTGACAGGGGCGGACGAGCGAGACCAAGCAAGTACCAACCCTGAATCACCAGGCTCTCTCCCATCCCCACGACTACCGCATCACCAGATGCATAAAAAGGAGAAAGACTTTAAGATATAATTTTGACTGGCCAGGTTAAAGATTGAATTAACCAGAAAAAGTGGTCTCAAACAATATTTCTTTTATAATTTTGAAAAACAAAGAAATTGCGCAAAAGAGAAGACTTAGCCGGCAACAAAAAAACAAACAACAAATAAACCACGAAACTGATGCTTACCAGCTACCGTGGGTGACCCAAGTGACGGGTCAAGCGACTCTCTCTGCCCTCTGTCCGGTCGAGAGGACAGCAGCGCAGATGCGGAAAAAGGTGAAGTGATGTCTCTCTCCTACAGGCCGACTGTAGGAAATGAAGGTACCGACTGTACCTTCGACGATAAGGTGAAGAACCAAGACCGGAGCAGGCGCTCCCAGAGACATCTTCCGCTCGAGTGAAGAGAAAACCTGCCTAAGCGATGGCGGCCAACATGCCACGCTACGTCACAGTGAGCATACCTCAAGCCTAAGAGGAATGATGCACGTGCGGCAGGTTACAAGACAGGTGAGAGGCCGATAGAAACAGCCAGTTCAAGCGAAACGTACCAGCCACCCGTGAACCTGCAGGATGAATTGCACGGGCAGTGGAATTAGAGAGAGAGAGAGAGAGAAAGCAAACCTAACCTGAGCTGAACTACACCAAGGTGCAACCGCACCACAAGCCACACTAAGGGACGGACACGCGACAACAACAACGACAATAAACAAATGAACAATTCCGCCACCCTAGATGGGTCAATCGTCGTAGGCCTCGTGACAAACTCGTGACACAGATAGATAGATAGGACGATGGATGATAACTAGATAAACAGATCATGTCTATTTATCTACCCGCCTGTTTGTCTATCTATCTACCTACCTGTTTGTCTGTCTATCTATCTACCTACCTATATCTACCTGTCCATCTAATTATCTATTTGAGTAGAAAAAGGGATCCAAAAAAAAAAATGACTGAAAGCAAATATGAATTGTCGGAAAAACTTTTGATAAACCAGACACATTTTCTGCTCGCTATCACAAACGTCTATTCGTATTTTTTTTCATTAACGTATTGCTGTATTCTAGTTTCCATGTGTGTGTGTGTGTGTGTGTGTGTGTGTGGTGTGTGTGTGTGTGTGTGTGTGTGTGTGTGTGTTAGTTTCCATGTGTGTGTGTGTGTGTGTGTGTGTGTGTGTGTGTGTGTGTGTGTGTGTGTGTGTGTGTTAGAGAGAGAGAGAGAGAGAGGCATGGTTTGTGAAGAGGATGTAAAAGAATGGGAAACATATCCACCAGCCCACACACGGACACACACTCAAGGAGCCATCGCCGGTGAAAACTGCGATCGCCGATAAAAAAAGGATGCACTATATAAGCAGACTGACAGACGACAGTCAGATATGGCCAGTAACCTGAAAGGTGGTATTTCCGACACAGCATGTGCCTTTTTTTAAAGAAAGGAAATGCATTCGTCCTAATTTCTTCAAAAACGTCGAAAGGTTTTAAACGATGAACACACACACACACACACACACACACACACACACACACACACACACACACACACAATAACACCCGTAGTTGTCAGCTGCAACCCCAGCGCCACACTCTCCTGGGAACAATCCATAGAAGGCCGTCATAAGGCACCCCACATGACGAGACACTGCCTTGCTGCTCGATCACTCCAGTGGCGTTCAGTGCTACCTGCTCTGACCCGTCCTATGCAGAACACAACCACCGACTAACTCCACCCCTAGATAAACAATGGCCTAGTCATGAAGTCAGCGTAACCCAGCGCCGCCAATTCAGTGACAGCCTCTTTGACCATGTCAGTGCTGACAGTCCAAGAGATGCAGTTGCCTGCTACGCTGGTCTGGACACCTGAGCAGTACTACAGGTATAAGTATCTTTCAGAACTGCGTCGGTTAAGTGAGTAACAGTTGAATACATGATTGCAGTTGATTCAAAGAAAATCAGTGAGTAAATGAGTTAATCAAATAAATAACAACCTGAGAATAAAATGTTCTAATTGTCAGGCATTATGCCCAAGTTCGTGGTGGTTTCGTATGTTTATTTGTTAAGGGTATTATGCCGATGGAAAACATGGATCACTTATGCAGGCTATTAGGGAAAAAAAGGATTTTAAAGTCTTGTGCCTGCACTCACCTGTTGATGAAAACCGTGCAGCATTAGTTCTACATGCACACATGCTGAGTGGTGAACAGAGACCTCGGGGAGATTTGCAGGATGGGTAGTTGGAGCAGAAAGAGAAAAGACCGGAAGGACGGTGCCATAAAGAGAGCGAGACTCTGCCTCAGTTTGTTTTGTTTTATAACCTTTTCCTTCTCCGTCTCTCTTGATCGTTCCGATCTCTCTTCGCACTGGGTAGTCGACTTGTTTTGTTTGTCTTCTGTCAAATCGCGCTTTTGACCCTGTGCGAGGAAACGCTCGAAATCTTCCAAAATGACATTTTAGATACAAGAAGAAAAAAAATGTAAACAATTGTAATTAAAGCAGTTTACACGCTGAGGTTACAAGAATCTCTCTCTCTCTCTCTCTCTCTCTCTCTCTCTCTCTCTCTCTCTCTATCTCTATCTCTCTCTCTCTCTATATATATATAGGATTAGTGTGGTTAAAATACCCAAAATGATTTTGATAGTGCTCGATCCCTTGGGGAGCAACATTTGTTAAAATATGTTTTTTTAAAATAGAATCTACAAATTTGTTTCGAGCGCGTTGCACTGTCATCAGGATGACAGCGCAACTCGCTCGAAACAAATTTGTAGATTCTATTTTAAAAAACCTATTTTAACAAATATATATATATATATATATATATATATATATATATATATATATATATATATCAGAACGTGAAAAATATTACAACCATTTTCACGAACTTAAGGTCTAACAAGAACAAGTTTAATTATCATGAAGGGGATCTGGAGGGAGGTGCAAGTGGAATGCTACATGTATACATGGCAGTACGTAAAACAACAGGACGTAGGAAACACGAACGGCATAATTTACAATTATGTGTAATCTTGTAAAAGATAAAAAAAAGACATTTATCCACTCAACCAACAATCATGTTCTTTTTCCCCCTGCAATACTATTGACAAGTTCAGAAGGACCAAAACAATTACCAGAATTTTCTTTTTTCAGTTCTAAAAACTATCACAAAGATTTGCATCTGAAAGGGAGGGGCAATTTGGAAATTTTGACTCACGTCTATCTACATTACCAAAACTAGAACAAGGATTTAAAAATGTTATAATTAAGAATAGCTGGTATATTTCGAAATCTTAGTGGACAAGATAGGAAACAAGAGATCAAAACTGAAAAAAAAATGATAAAACTAAAAAAAAAGAAAGAAAAAGAATACATTTAAAGGGAGAACTCATCACAAAATCCTAACAAGAAATCCTACGTTAAAATAGCTTAAATGTATATAAAGTTGCTGAGAGCAGGGACCGTTGAAAAGAAAGGAAGAAGAACCAACACTGGAAGAGTCATGACAGACGAGAAGAAAAGGAGGGAAGCAATAGGACATTCTCAGGCAGAGTATCTGCCCCCTTAAACTGGAGACGGGAATGAAAAATAAACGACAAACAGGACAACGTCTGCACACACAATCGTTCTGTTCAGTTGTAAGAAATATTAAAACAATCACAGGCCATCAAAAAGGAAATAAAAAGCTCAAATTCCTTTAAGTATGAAACAGGAGGGGAAGAAACAAAATCAATAATTATTTTCTTTTCTTTTTTTTTCTCACCGGGGATAAACCTTGATGTAATCCGATGGTCGCGGGTCGTTTGTCTGTGTTAAAGTGCCCAGACTTTTGCTTACACAATATCGACAAACAAACAGTAGGACAAACACCAAATTTACATACCAAATTCTTCCTACTTTAATTAACAAAATAACAAAACGTATTTTTCAAATTAAATACATCAACAGGTTCTCACGGACTAAAAAAACTTTTGTTTCAAATTCGTACTCACAATACCACACTCCAAGATAATCATTTTCATAAAGAAAATGTCTTGGTCATCCGAACTCTACAACAATTCGTTCCAGGTCTTAGTCTCTGCGACCTCTCTTTGTCCTACAAAACAAACCACAAACTGTGCCTTGCCTCTCTAAACAAAATTACCGCAGCCCTACTCCGTCCGGGAACAAAGTTTCTGAATGAAGAACAACATATTAATCATCATATTATTGGTTATCTACAATTTTTAAATCTTCCCTTTTTTTTTCACATTTCTTTTTCTTTACATGGCTTAATTTACAGTTCCTGATTGTTGGCCGCCGTGGCTTTCATGTACAATCTCACCAGACACCTCCTGTGTCTTTGGAATAAAGAAACCTACGAGGCATTGCATACTTGTCAAGCCTCACTGTCTCAAACGGCGCCATAGACCAGTCTTTTACCTCTCTGCTTCAGCTACCCTTCCCACAGGTACCACATCTCCCTGACAATCTCCGTTCCCCCGCGCAGCATGCATGCGTGCTGCAGGTTTTCTTGAACAGGTGAATAAAGGCTCAAGGACTCTAACATCCTCCCTGTTCTCAAACCTTGTGAAGCAATCCATGTTTTATGTCAACACACTCCCCGACAAATAAACTTAGAAACCCACCAGAACGTGGGCAAAGTTCTTGACAGTAATTACCAACAATGGTCAACCATCTGTTCTTCAGCAAAGCCCAACAGTTCAAACCAAAAACCAAACCAACATCAAACAAAAACAAACCAACATGCACAGTAATACTGCCCACAAGAAATCTTATATTCTTTCCCCAGCGATCTAATGGGGGAATGGAAGGAACAATCCCCCCTCCTCCCCACCCCCATTCCACCCCCCCCCCCCCATCCTACTGGACAAAACCATTGGCAAGTACATGCAGGATGATGCTGAGTTACCTCTGGACAACCATTGTGCAAGTACATGCATGGCAATGCTGAGTTACCTACTGGACAAAACCATTGTGCAAGTACATGCAGGACAATTTCTACCTACTGGGCAAAACCATTGTGCAAGTACATGCATGGCAATGATAAGCTACCTACTGGACAAAACCATTGTGCAAGTACATGCATGGCAATGCTAAGCTACCTACTGGACAAAACCATTGTGAAAGTACATGCAGGGCAATGCTAAGCTACCTACTGGACAAAACCATTGTGAAAGTACATGCAGGCCAATGCTAAGCTACCTACTGGACAAAACCATTGTGAAAGTATATGCAGGGCAATGCTAAGCTACCTACTGGACAAAACCATTGTGAAAGTATTATGCAGGGCAATGCTAAGCTCCCTACTGGACAAAACCATTGTGCAAGTACATGCAGGACGAGGCTAAGCTACCTACTGGACAAAACAGTGTGCAAGTACATGCAGGGCAATGCTAAGTTACCTACTGGACAAAACCATTGTGCAAGTACATGTAGGACAATGCTAAGCTACCTACTTGACAAAACCATTGTGCAAGTACATGTAGGACAATGCTAAGTTACCTACTGGACAAAACCATTGTGCAAGTACATGTAGGACAAAGCTAAGTTACCTACTGGAAAGCATTAGAAATTCTTAAGAAAGATCCCCCCCCCCAATTCTGAAAATCTGGTGTGTGTGTGTGTGTGTGTGTGTGTGTGTGTGTGTGTGTGTGTGTGTGGTGTGTGTGTGTGTGTGTGTGTGTGTGCGTGTGTGGTGTGAATTGTTTTGAACATCATCATCATCTTCATAAGGAAAAAAAAGAAGAAGAAAAGAATGATAACAATAAGATGAATTATAATAATGTTGACGATGATGATGAAAAAGAACAAGAATAACGATGAAAATAATACAATGGTAATAATAACGATAAAAACAGCAACAGTATACTTATTACTGTCATCAGTACTTCTGCCACTACTACTTTTCTGCTGTTGCTACTACTTTTACTACTACTACTATATTACTTCTACTACTACTGCTACTGTTGCTGCTACTACTACTATTTCTACTAATACAACGGCATTTCATGTGTTCATTTTTGTTGTTTTGCTGTTATCATTGATTGTGTAAAATATACACAAGTTGTGTAGAAAGAGGCAAAGAAGACACATAGTTCTATGACCTGGACCAAGGAACAAAAGCAGAAAAGGCAACACTTTCCGGAAACGTCAGCTACAAAATACCATTTTCTAACAAGCATCTCTGTGCACAAATGTAACCAACCCACTCCCCTCCAATCGGCCATTTCCTCTGGGTGATGGCTGCTGCCCACTCACTCTAAACACCACCGTTCAGCCGAGGAGAGAAGATGAAATATTCCGGAGCTTACTCCTGACCTGATAACCTCTTCATTCGTCTGGATGTCGTAAGGCGGGTTGTAATTCTACTGTCCTTGTCTGGCTGCTCCAGTGTAAAGCGTGCAGTCGGTAGTTGTCCCCCCCCCCCCCCCCTTTCTGGTCTTCCGTCTGTCTGTTTCTGTCTCTCTACATGTGTCTATCTCTATCTCTCTCGATCACTGCGAGTCTAGTCTGTCTGTCCGTCTGTCTCTCGCTCGCTCGCGCTTGTCCTCTCTCTCTATTTCGTATCTCTCCCTCTCTCCCGCCTCTGTGTGTGTGTGTGTGTGTGTGTGTGTGTGTGTGTGTGTGTGTGTGTGTGTGTGTGTGTGTGTGTGTGTGTGTGTGTGTGGTGTGTGTGTGTGTTAGAAGTGAAGTGACAATGTAAATCTTGTTTCGTAGCTTATCCATTGTCATCCTCGCAATAAAGCATTTCTATCCCCCCCCCCCCCCCCCTCTCTCACTCTTTGTCTTTCTGTCTGTTTATAGATAATGGACGCATGTACATATGTATGTATGTATGTAGTATGTAATATACTACACACACACACACACACCACACACACACACACACACACACACACCACACACACACACTCACATACACATGATGTATATATGATCCGAGTAGCAGGCCTGATGAGCTCTGCAAGGAGCAAAACAGCTGTATCTTTTTTTTCTTCCTGCTGGCCTTTCCTTTAGCGGAACAATACTTCTAACAAAGTGCCTACGAAGACAGATTTCGTCTTATGCCCCCTTCCGCTTAAGCGCTTTTCGTCTGAAAAGTTGTGCATTTTACCTGGGACGAATGTTGACAGCTGCCCCATTACCCATCTGGCCGTAAAATGCATCCGGGTTGAGATTTCATGATTATTTCTGTTGTTGTATGTTCTGTGTCTACCTCTGATCCCTACAGGACCGTGGAGATGCAGCTAGTGTTTCACAACTTGGTGATTTTCTAAAACAGTTTGTCAGTCTATGTGAGTTTCTATCCTTACGTACTGGCACTGTGTTCGCTCCACTCTCACAGTGGGAGGCATTTGGGCAAGGCTTGTACAATCAGTTTTCATTTTGCATGTCCTGTATTAACCTGTGGGCCTTCCTTTATATGCTTTACTGTGCTCAAAGCTTGTGGAGCGCCGTCCCCAGTGATTCAAACTTGGGAGTATCTGAGGAGAGAGAGAGAGAGAGAGAGAGAGAGAGAGAGAGAGAGAGAGAGAGAGAGAGATTTAAGTGGTATTCCTTTACCTTAAACCAATAACATTCCTTCATCTGCTTCAGATCATGTAACCTTGGTTGCTAGAGACAAAGGCCGGCGGAACAGACAGTCATGCAGACAAAGAGGTGTACTTTGGTGACGTCTTTTCGACGGGGCATTTAACTCATTTCAAACCAGTTGTATTAATTTGTCTTCGGGTATTCCAGACCTAGACAATCAAGCAGGTACATTAACACGCAGACACAGAGACATGTGGAACAGACAAGATACAGACCGAGAAAGACGGACACAGGCGGCACAGACATATGGAAAGGCAGACATACTAACAGAGAGAGACAGAACAGACAGACGGGCAGACAAACTTTCAGATACAGACAGGTAGAATGGACAGACAGGTAGGCAGACATACTCACAGAGAGATACAGAGACAGGCAGAACAGACTGACAGACAGACAACTCACAGACACCGAGACGCACTTTGGCGTCACTCTTTTCGGCTGGGCCCCTTCACTCAAACCAAGCCACCAGTATTTGATCAGCTGCTTAAGTCTAGATAGGCAAGCACTTTCGCAAATGCGCATGTACACAGACAGACAGACAGTCAAGCGGACATACAGACAGAGAGATGCGCTTCGACGGCACTCTTGTTGTTACAGCGTCATAATCTCAAACCACCAGCATTTCTTTACCTGCTTCAGTTCCAGGCAGGTTAGCGGTTAACTCACTTACACATACGACAGGAGAAACAGACAGACAGGCAAAACAGATAGACAGGCAGACAAACAGACATAGCTACGCACTTTGGTGGCACTCTTTTCGGCGGGGCACTCACTCATCTCAAACCACCAGTATTTCTTCAGCTCCTCCAAATCTCCGTGCTCCCGCAACTCCAGAATGCTCAACGTCAGTCGGTCCCTGCAACAGGATAGCCAGGCCTTCCATATCACAATGCTCAACGTCAGTCGGTCCCTGCAACAGGACGTCCATATCACAATGCTCAACGTCAGTCGGTCCCTGCAACACGACAGCCAGGACTTCCATATCACAATGCTCAACGTCAGTCGGTCCCTGCAACAGGACTTCCATATCACAATGCTCAACGTCGGTCGGTCCCTGCAACAGGACGTCCATATCACAATGCTCAACGTCAGTCGGTCCCTGCAACAGGACTTCCATATCACAATGCTCAACGTCAGTCGGTCCCTGCAACAGGACGTCCATATCACAATGCTCAACGTCAGTCGGTCCTGCAACAGGACTTCCATATCACAATGCTCAACGTCAGTCGGTCCCTGCAACAGGACAGCCAGGCCTTCCATATCACAATGCTCAACGTCAGTCGGTCCATGCAACAGGACTTCCATATCACAATGCTCAACGTCAGTCGGTCCCTGCAACAGGACAGCCAGGACTTCCATATCACAATGCTCAACGTCAGTCGGTCCCTGCAACAGGACTTCCACATCAGAATGCTCAACGTCAGTCGGTCCCTGCAACAGGACAGCCAGGACTTTCATATCACAATGCTCAACGTCAGTCGGTCCCTGCAACAGGACGTCCATATCACAATGCTCAACGTCAGTCGGTCCCTGCAACAGGACAGCCAGGACTTCCATATCACAATGCTCAACGTCAGTCGGTCCCTGCAACAGGACAGCCAGGACTTCCATATCACAATGCTCAACGTCAGTCGGTCCCTGCAACAGGACGTCCATATCACATGCTCAACGTCAGTCGGTCCCTGCAACAGGACTTCCATATCACAATGCTCAACGTCAGTCGGTCCCTGCAACAGGACGTCCATATCACAATGCTCAACGTCAGTCGGTCCCTGCAACAGGAAATCCATATCACAATGCTCAAGTCAGTCGGTCTCTGCAACAGGACTTCCATATCACAATGCTCAACGTCAGTCGGTCCCTGCAACAGGACAGCCAGGACTTCCATATCACAATGCTCAACGTCAGTCGGTCCCTGCAACACGACAGCCAGGACTTTCATATCACAATGCTCAACGTCATTCGGTCCCTGCAACAGGACTTCCATATCACAATGCTCAACGTCAGTCGGTCCCTGCAACAGGACTTCCATATTACAATTGTGACATTCATTCATAACTCGGTTCATTTTCATTAAGAAAATGACGCAATCGATACATGACGTCTATTCGCTCTGCGCTGGATTAATATTTCTATGTCCAAACGGCAAAACTAATTGTTAGTTTTTGCTTTACGGCAGTACGTTTATAATTTCAAGCGTCATGCAGACTTGCTTTTATTAATAATAAAATAATTTACAATTGTAGGGCATCGAAAACCGTCGTACTGACCAATCGCGACTGTCCAAGTGTCAGTGGTGTCTCTGTCCGCGCATGTGCAGTAAATAGTAACCGTTGCACCTACCATCTTGGACAACCAGGACGTCGTGGAATTGGCTCTGCAAGAAAGGTCAAATTATTCGAAGAGCAAGAAACCTTTTGAAGGTATCAGTCGAGGCCGGACTGAAGGGATACCACAGAGCATTCGACAACATCCACGACCTTTACGGGGAAGGCGTGAACGAGTCTCATCGTTCCGTGGGTGAGTCGAAAACTGTGGCTACTAAAAGACTGTGTTGAGGTAAATAGGTCTAAATCATTTTTTCCGTATAGAGCAACAAAATCTATTTTAATATAATCGCATTAAGGCACATTTACCAGTTCAATAATATTTTGTGCGCGCGATCATTTAATATGCTCTGAATTAAATATTTCAGGTTTACCGGTCAACACGTATGATTGATCGTAGAGCTGTCATTTTCATCTGCTTGCTCTCATCATATCGTGTTGCCATGTACTAATCCATACTATGTAAATTCTATTTCAGCTCACCGTTGTATGCAACCATATTTATAAGATGTGATATTTGTGTGAATGCAGATTTATTATTTAAAGAATCGTAAACGAGTTCAAGTTATGAACGAAGCATTTTCGTGGATCTAAGTGATCTGTATAATATGAAGATTGACGCCATTTGATTTAATCCATTCAAGGATTAAATGTAATTGTAATTCATCAAGCATTAAGCCTTGGCGAATAACTCAGTCAAGGCAGATTGGAATATTCATGTACACTTTCCTTCTTTGTTAACGAGTTATATCGTAAAGCAATTTTTGAAGGAAATCAATTGTAAATGATAGAGCAAGCTAGTGCAATTGTAAAGTGTGTCTAGAGCGTGTAGTGAGTGGAATAGTGATGTGCCACTATAGTGCAAGATCTAAGACAATTGTTATCTTGCAGGTTCTTTCGTACTTCTTTCGTACTTTTTTTTCCTTTTACGACCATCCAATTCACATCACGGCATCTTTATTCTTTATCTTCGTCACACATCTCTATTCTGCTGCATTCTTCGTTGAGAGGAACGTGCTGGTGTGTCAACCTTATCGGAACCCGGAGGTGGACTCTAAGCGTCAACGGAACTCCGGAACACCACAGGATTCCGTGAAGCTGAGTGCAAATTATTCAAACACATCCCTCCACACTCAAGCACGCTACAACACACTCAGACATTTTTCTTGCATATTTTTGTCTTGTGTATAACTATATTCTGCGTGTATTCTCCAGAAGATATATTTTTGTAGCACAAGCGGACAGTTGATATTTGTGCTACTGCAAGAAGCGGAGAGGAGAAGGACAGAGACTTTGTTGCTATTAGTATATGTGCATGATTTATTTCGTTTGTATGAGATTCATTTCATAGGGAACAAACGGACATCAACATACAAAGCAACCATACGACATATCCACCGCAGATCATCATCATCTTTATTCATACTTAATTAAATTCAGTTGTTGTATCAAAGATCAAACCTCTTGATTCCATCTGTGGAAAGAAAGTGAAGGGTGTGGACGAAAGCTTCACTTTCCTACTACGGTCTATCGTGCTTGCCTGAGCATTCATCCATCATTTATGAATGGGGTCTTATTAAAAACGTCACAACAATGCTCAACGTCAGCCGGTCCCTGCAACACGACAGCCAGGCCTTTCATATCACAATGCTCAACGTCAGTCGGTCCCTGCAACACGACAGCCAGGCCTTTCATATCACAATGCTCAACGTCAGTCGGTCCCTGCAACACGACAGCCAGGCCTTTCATATCACAATGCTCAACGTCATCGTCCTGCAACCGACAGCCAGGACTTTCATATCATAATGCTCAACGTCAGTCGGTCCTGCAACACGACAGCCAGGACTTTCATATCATAATGCTCAACGTCAGTCGGTCCCTGCAACAGGACAGCCAGGACTTTCATATCATAATGCTCAACGTCAGCCGGTCCCTGCAACAGGACTTCCATATCACAATGCTCAACGTCAGTCGGTCCCTGCAACAGGACTTCCATATCACAATGCTCAACGTCAGTCGGTCCCTGCAACAGGACAGCCAGGACTTCCATATCAGAATGCTCAACGTCAGTCGGTCCCGCAACAGGACAGCCAGGACTTTCATATCACAATGCTCAACGTCAGTCAGCCCCTGCAACAGGACAGCCAGGACTTCCACATCGTGTCTTGATGGTCACCAGCTCCTCCACCACGACAGCAATGATAATGGCCAAGATGACGACGATGATGATGATGACCGATTTGGTGAAAACCATCATGGTGATGAACTGTAATAATGATGATGATGATGCTTAGAAGGACGATGAAGGAAAGATGAAAAAAGAGAACAAAATAGGGCAAGAGAATGAGATTGGAGAGAACGGTCTTGATGGAACAAGAGGAGAGAGAGAGAGAGAAGAGAGAGAGAGAGAGAGAGAGAGAGAGAGAGAGAGAGAGAGAAACTCGAAATCTTTAATGAGGGTGAATAGATACGCTGGAAGCTTTTTTACACTATGCCCTCAAAATAACAAACAATAAAGAACAATTACATCAATTTGACAAAATTAAACACAGCAATAAGAAAAACTTTTTTTTTAAAAATATATATAGAAAATAGTAAGCAGTCTCCTTTTAACGTATTTCACACCACACACACACACTCACACACAAACACACACACACACACACACACACACACACACACACACACACACACACACACACACACACACACACACAACTGGACATACGTAAGCATCACATAGGTATACATAAACATTTTGTACGTCAATCATGTCATGTTACTTATAGCCCAGCCGACTGCGAAGGCCATCTCCGGGCTGCAACAACTTGTTTGTGTCAAAAGGAACATCAAACTTAGGAGAATATACAGTTAAGTGAAACATGATTTACAAATGATCTATGGGTATTTGAAATATGCTTTTTTAAACGATGTTAAACTATTGATCCGTTTTAAATGTGTAGGGATTTCACTCCATAATTTACTCCCAGAGTAAGTAAGGGATGACTTGAAAAGATCAGTTCATGGTCGAGGGGTGTATAGGGTATTTTTGCCTCGAATTTGATTAATGGAAATTTGTCATGAAGATAAGGTGGCGCAATATTAATTAATGATTTTATACATAAAGACAGCTTTATTAAAGCAGCATTTTAGATCGAATGGAAGAATGTTAAGATCTTTATAATCACTAGCTTGTAGAGAAGATTTCAAGAGTATCAGCTTAATAGCGCGTCTGTACATGCTTTCTAGTGGTTTTAAGCAATTTTACTGGCTAAATCCCAGCATGTAGAAGCGTAGTTAATGTCTGGTTGTACATATGCATAGAAATATAATTTTCTAGTATGTTGATCAAGGAAATTCTTGATTCGGTTCAACAAGAATAATTTTTTAGATAACCTTTTAGACAAATCAGATATATGATTAGACCATGAAAGATTATTATCAACTGTAAGACCTAATAATTTGTGCGATTTAACTTCTACGACTTTATTTTGTATACGTATTTTAAACAAATCGGCTTTCATATTTTGACGTTTTCTGTCTGGTTGTAGTCGTCATAAATTTTAGACTTTTGAGGATGGAGGGCCATACGGTTCAAATTAGTCCACTTTGCAAGTTTATTGAGATCATTCTGTAATTTGATACATACTGAGTCGGCATCTTTGTCATTATTATGGAGAGAAAGTGTCATCAGCAAAAGCTCACAGGGAGAAGACATATGAAAAGGGAAGATCATTTATATAAACTGAGAAAAGATAGGCCCCAGGACTGACCCTTGGGGAACGCCATGATTAACTGGCATAAGAGAGGAAGTAGCGGATTTTTTTTAAGACTACTTGTCGCCTACAGTTGAGAAATGAGAAATGATTTAAGGCTTCAGGGGATAAACCATACAGTGTTAGTTTTCTTAACATAGATTGTGATCTATAGTGTCGGAATGCTTTAGCGAATTCGACAAAAATTGTTCCTGTGAAGAGACATTGTTTATGTTTAAATGCCTTTGTTCAATTATTTTAAGTCAGCAAGGTGTGACAAGAATGTTTTTTCTCTAAATCCGCTTTGATTAGAATGAAATAAATTGTATTTCAGAAATGTTTATGGATGTTACATTTGATTTTTTTTTTTAAAGGGGGTTTAGATAGAATAGATGGGATAGAGATAGGTCTGCAGTTAAAAGGGATCAGTGGGATCACCAAGATTTATAAAAGGGTAAAACCCTTTAGCATCTTTGAAGGGTTGTGGATAACCACCTTTATCAATGGAAAGATTGTAAATATATGTAAGATGCTCTGATATAATCGGAGCACAATTTTCAAAATTTTTCCCATCTAAAATCACTAAACCTCGAGAACTGGACTGATTTAATGAACACAATTCCTTATAAACATCATGTACACCAAAAAACTCGATTTGAAGATTAGATTTATGTTTTTTTGATACACAGTACGCATTTAGCTAAATAGGTCATTGTCTTTTGAACAGTCAGCTTTGATCGTCTTTTCTGCAACAGTTGTGAAGTGATCATTTAAGAGTTCAGCAGAAAAGGTTCTCTCAGAAGGAGCGCTAGATGACAAGGTTTTACCGGAGAGCTCATTAATAGCTTTCCAGATCGATTTTGAATCTTCTTTACGGGAAATAAGATCACTGAAATATTTCTTTTTGGCGGCTCTTTTCATATCGGTTACCTTATTTCTTTGCTTTTTAAAATTATCATCTTTACCATTTGTTTATGCAATAGAGTATCTCGTAAATTAATGGCCTTATCGATGTTTTCATTATACCATGGTGGCTTACCCCTTGGTTTGGCACGTTTAGTTACCGATGGCACGTGTTTATTAAAGACAGAGATGAATATGTCATACCAAGCAGCCAGTGCTCCATCAGGGTCATTGTGCTGATATATACTGACTTCCATAAAAAACGCGAAAAATTGAAAGGCAATTTTTCGGGTGAAAAGGGGAGAACATACAATATTGAACCATTGTGGCAAGTTGTTTGGGTCCAAGACTCACGTGCAGTGAAAAAATTGTGTGAGCAACACATCATTCCCGGCATTGGAGGGTCAACAAAAATGGCAAACTGGTTGCTGCATGTGAGGCACGTGCACACCATGCAGAGCAAAGTTACCAGCGACAAGTACGCAGGCATGCAGCCTTTATAAAGCCGCGCTACAAGGTTCAGATAACGACTTGCCGTCTGAGCGCTACAGAGATGCCAAGACTACGAGCAGAGGAACGCAATCGTGCCCTAGGCCATCTGGAGGCTGGTGTGGATGCCAGGCAGGTCGCCAACATCTTTAACGTCCACATCTCAACCATCTATCGTCTGCAGCACCGCATGCGAGTCACTGTACCACTGATGATCGTCCCCGGCCAGGCCTCCTGGGGTCACCACACCAAGAGAGGATCGCCATTTTGTTCGAACCTATCTGCGGGACAGGCGGCAAACAGCCGCTAACACTGCTCGACAGGTGCCTGGGAATCTCCAGCAACGAATCAGCCTCAACACTGTGCGGCGGCGTCTTCAGGAGAACGGGCTGGCATGTAGGCGTCCTCACAGAGGTCCGGTACTGACACCAAGACACCGGCAGGACAGGCTGCAGTGGGCACAAGCCCGAATCAACTGGCGCAGGCAGCAGTGGGGACGCATACTGTTCTCAGATGAGAGCCGTTTTTGTATTGACATGGCTGACGGTCGTGTCAGAATATGGCGTCGACCTGGTGAACGCTATGCTGACTCCCGTGTGGTAGAGCGGAAACCCTGGGGAGGCCCGAACTTTATGATATGGGGTGCAATTGGTATTAACCACGCCATAGGACCAGTCATCTTTCAGAACATTGGTCCTGGTCGCGGACAGGGTGTCAATGCACAGCACTACATCAACCAGGTGCTCAGACCCCATGTCGTTCCTTTTTTTGCGCAACACCCAAACTGGACATTCCAACAGGACAATGCAAGACCACACACAGCCAGGGCCACGCAGCAATTTCTTCAGCATAACAACGTCAATGTGCTGCCCTGGCCAGCCCTCAGTCCCGATTTAAACCCAATAGAACATTTTTGGGATGAACTTGGCAGACGGTTGGACCCTGCGTCCACGACCAGCAACAGCGGCTCAACTTCACCAGGCCATCGTCCATGTGTGGGCTGGTGTGCCAAGGGGACGCATCAACCACCTGGTCCACTCAATGAGCCGCAGGTGTCAAGCAGTTGTCCATGCAAATGGTGGCCACACACGGTATTAGGACTTCAAGATGGTTTGTCACGTGACCTTGGATTTTCCACACAAAGACATATTGCTGATGACATTTTCACACATTACCGGTGTAATGAATCAAATCACGTTGAATTCTCGCTTCCACTCTGTACAATTGTGACCAATAAAATTCGCCCCTAACCTTCAGCTTGTTTTGCTTTCGCGTTTTTTATGGAAGTCAGTATACCTCAGAAAAATTTGCGTTACACAAATCGGACAAGAAATTGTTGGTATCGAATTTTCTATAGCTTCGAAAAGATATACATTTGTGAACATTTTTGGGAGAGAGAGAGAGAGAGAGAGAGAGAGAGAGAGGGGAGAGAGAGAAAGACAGAAGGAAGGAAGACAGACAGATAGCAGACAGAACAGCAGAGACAGACAGAGGCAGAAAGAGAGCACATGTGATGTGTAGCTTAGAATTAAGAATGACAGCAGTAACACAATTTCTAGGATAAAAAGGGTTAAAGCTCGTCAATTCTGTTTGTCACGTCTCGGAGTGAACTGTCAGACAGACCGTTGGTAAGTGAGTTTTATAAATAAATGCGCGCACGATCTGTTTCCATGTTCTGAGGACTTTCTTCCCCTTTCGTCAAACAACATCTAGTTCCCTAAGATCACACACAATGCACATAATCCTCAGTCCCCTCCTCCCTTCCAAACTCTCTTTCTCTCCCACACACACACACACACACACACACACACACACACACACACACACACACACACACACTGCCACTATCCTTGTATGAAAATTATAGCCTTTTAGGTAAAGCATCATGGGATTCGGTGATAGGAAGACAAAAACAGTGTCTAAACATAATATAGGACAACAAGGGAAAATTCTTTAAGAAGCTTGTAAAATATAAAACGGGACACAATCTCCACCAGGAACGACTTTTGAAGAGTGTGATATTTAGACTCAAGACTTGATGCATACAAAACAAAATATTGTAAAAATGTCACTTGCATTTGTGGCCAAAATTTTACACTATTCCATGTCATCTTCCTTTGCAGAAATACTAAAACATATTTACCCACTTGGTTATTTAGTTTGAACCCATCAATCGCGAATTTTTGGGACATTTTTGGGAACGAAGCGAAGGCTGTAGAAGTTGTTAGGGCAATTGTTAAGAGTCCAGTTGGACATTTACTTTGATTCTCGAGTTATTTGTTTGATCTATTTGCTTATTATTTCAATGGTTAAAAATGTTTTGTTTCTTTAAAAATGTTCAGATATGAATCCAGGCTAAAGCAGTTTATCGTTATGCCGGTAGATTAAAATGGGGTTAAAGTGATAGTCACTTATTGGTATCTCATTAATTAAATAGACTATGCATGCTAAGATTAGTATACTACACTACCTCCACACTCCATACACTTTTAATGTCATTTTAAAAACAACACACACACATGTATCCCCCCCCCCCCCCCCCACACACACACCGACATACACACACCGGCCCCTTTTACATGTATTTTTCTGTTTTATCTTTGTTTGTTTGTATGCCTGTTCGTTTGTCTCTTGTTTTTGTCTAAGATCACTGTAAAGTGGATAGACATTAAATTAAAGAACGAACACTGCCAACACACGACACATACATAGACACTGACAGACAGGACAGACAGACACACACACTGTGTGTGTGTGTGTGTGTGTGTGGTGTGTGTGTGTGTGTGTGTGTGCATCTGTGCGTGTCTGTGTGTGTGTCTGTTGTGTGCGCGCGCGCATCAAATCGGATCACGGAAAGTTGGTGCTTCTCAAGTGGCAAACGTAGAAGCTTTTTATTTCTTCCTTCCTTTCTTTCTTTCTATCCTTCCTCTTTTTCATTATTTAAATGCATGCACTCTTATCGACTTTCTCACGAGAGAGACAGGAAAGTACTCTCGACTTGGCGCAGTTTGGGCTTGACTTCTCCGGACTTCTTGACTTCATTCAACTTGACTTGACGGGGCCTGGCTTCCTGAAATAAGTTCATCAGTATTCTTCACAGCGAG
>CM031602.1:8209930-8212430 GCA_018398815.1 Conus ventricosus
GGTAACTGCAACCTCAACGGCCGAAAAGACCAGCATGTGACTGCAAACCGCAAAGTCATTAAACAACTTGTCTTTGTAACTGGAAACCGCAAAGTCATTAAACAACTTGTCTTTATAACTGCAACCTCAACGGCCGAAAAGACCAGCATGAGACTGCAAACCGCAAAGTCATTAAACAACTTGTCTTTGTAACTGCAACCTCAACGGCCGAAAAGACCAGCGTGAGACTGCAAACCACAAAGTCATTAAACAACTTGTCTTAGTAACTGCAACCTCAACGGCCGAACAGACCAGCGTGAGACTGAAGAAAAAGAAACACCCGAAGGTGCTGGGGAGGACCCAGAGAAGCACTGTCTTCACCTGCCTTTAGAGCAGTCCTGTACCACCCTTGGAGGCCTGCGCTGTGTTGACGATGGGTACAGGCACGCGCAGGACACTCTATTAAGATATCAAGGGACATAACTGCTCCTGAACAGAGGTAAATTAGACTACAGGATGCAGCTCATAACAGCCTTAAAGTAGCATCCCCATGGGTGTACCAGCCCGTATTTCATGACTGCAGAGCCCACCGCCGAAAAACACCACCCTCCAGCTGCCGAGCACACCCCACAGACCCAACCACCCCTGCCCACGGACAGATGAAGACAGTGCCACTCCAGACACAGCCAAGCTTTCGCCATACGGTCTTATGTGCCCTCAAGAGAGAATCCAAAGTTGTAGTCTTTCCCACTGTCAACAGGACTTTCCCTGTGGTCAGTGGGTCTTTCCTCACCGTCACTGGACCTTTCTCCAGGGTCAGCCTAGTTAAGGCAAAGAAGAAAAAGAAACACCCGAAGGTTCTGGGGAGGACCCAAGAAGCACTGTCTTCACCTGCCTTTAGAGCCAGTCCTGACCACCCTTGGAGCCTGCGCTGTGTTGACGATGGTCAGGCACGCGCAGGACACTCCATTAAGATATCAAGGGACATAACTGGCATCCTGAACAAGTAAATTAGACTACAGGATGCAGCTCAATAAACAGCCTTAAAGTAGCATCCCCAATGGGTGTACCAGCCCGTATTTCAAACTGCAGGCTCACCGCCGAAAACCCACCCTCAGCTGCCGAGCACACCCACACAGACCAACCACCCCTGCCACGGACTGATTAAGACGTGGCATCACTCCAACATGCCAAGCTTTCGCCATAACGGTTCTTTTGCCCTCAAGAGAGAGATCCAAAGGTTTAGTCTTTCCCACTGTCAACTAGGACTTTCCCTGTGGTCATGGTCTTTCCTCACCGTCACTGGACCTTTCTCCAGGGTCAGCCTAGTTAAGGCAAAGAAGAAAAAGAAACACCAAAGTCATTAAACAACTTGTCTTTGTAACTGCAACCTCAACGGCCGAACAGACCAGCTCTGACAAGAGTCACCAAACTTCAGGTTTCCGTTGCAAGGTGAAGTGGCTGCAGGTGGAAATCTGAACAAATTTCATTTTAAAAAAAAAAAGTATTTTTAAGGCTCCGCCAAAAAACGTAGACCAACGAATCACAACACAAAACACTGTTTGTTTAAGAATATAGGTTTCTGGATTCTGGATTCAACATTAGAAAAGTAGTTAAAGACTGTGATTCGTTTGTCTACGTTTTGTGGCGGAGCGTTTAGTCTTATGATTCGTTTGTCTACGTTTTGTGGCGGAGCGTTTAATCTTGTGATTCGTTTGTCTACGTTTTGTGGCGGAGCGTTTAGTCTTGCGATTCGTTTGTCTACGTTTTGTGGCGGAGCGTCTAGTCTTGTGATTCGTTTGTCTACGTTTTGTGGCGGAGCGTTTAGTCTTGCGATTCGTTTTGTCTACGTTTTGTGGCGGAGCGTTTAGTCTTGTGATTCGTTTGTCTACGGTTTTCGGCGGAGACTTAAACATTCTTTTTAAAATTCATCTTCCCTGTTCAGTTACCAAACTTGTCGCAGTCTTGCTGTGCAAAAACACCCCCTCCCCGCATTTTCCCCGCAGAAAGTCGCATTTCCCTCTCTCCACACAATACCACAGACACCCAGGACAAGCACACGCAGGCTCCGACTGACTTGGGCAGGACGTCACAGCCCTGCTGCATGAAGGCGCCCAGGGAGAACCAGAGACTGTTGCCGATGGTGAAGTCGTTGGACAGCTTGCCCTCCCCGCTGTCCACGTTCCATTCCTCGGCACTGAAGCGGCTGACCAGGAACAGCACCACGCTGACGCCGATGAAGGCGAACACTGTGCATAGCCAGATTTCCTGGCACGAAGCAGAAGGTCATCATCATCGTCGTCGTCGTCATCATCGTCATTATAATCATAATTATTATCATTATTGTACTATTATTGTCATTGTTACTATTGTTGTTGTTGTCATTGTCGTCGTCGTTGTTGTTAGTATCATTATTATTATCATATGCAATTCTTTTTATTTTTATTATATTATTATTATTGTTATTATTATTAAATAATAATAATTATGATCATCATTATCATCGTCACTATTATTATTA
>CM031602.1:8214930-8217430 GCA_018398815.1 Conus ventricosus
AATTTTCTCCTACCAACCGAATCTCTCACTCACACACCCCTGCTCACCAAGAACCAAGCATCCAGCAAAACCCCACCCACCCCATCTCTCTCATTATTGCTCCCTCTCTATGGCTAGTCTGTCCATGTCTCCCACACTACAATCTTTCTCCCCCGTTGTTCATTCTTCTTCAATGTACAGAATGGACTGGTGGTTTGACATAATTGCCAACAGATATCTATCTGTCTGACTGGGATAAACGTGAATCTCTGGAGATGAACACTGTTTAAAAATCACCAAACCCAAAACATAGTGGAAACATAATTATGGTGACAAAAGAACGTGAAGAGGCTGTGGCACATAAAAAAAGAATCTTTTAAACTGTGGTTAAAAGCTGTTATAGCAAAACAAAAGGAAAAGGCCAAGAAGAAAGATCAGGTCATTTATTCTTCTAATGATATAGATAACAATACAGAAGAACTTTATCAAGATATGAAAAGAGCAAAATCCACAGCAATAAAGTTGTGGCCCGAGCCAAGAAAAACTACTGGACTAACTTTTGCAATACTGAAGTACATGAATCAAAAGATCTACATAACGTCTGGGCAAAGGTGAAAGAAATGAAAAACGAATTCACGCTACCAATCCTTCCCATAAAGATAGAGAATAAGCCATTTCTAACGTCTAAAGAAAAAGCTGAACTGTTTCTTGACTCATTTACTAGCAACAGCTTATCCACAAATCTGGATGCTGATAGTATTCATTACAGAAACAAGGAGGAAAGACAGATTTCAATGTTGATCAAAATCCTGACAAAACACCCTATCTTAATGCACCAATTCAGTTTGATGAATTTATTGAAAGCACTGGAGTCATTTTCTTCAAATAACTCTTCTGTTGGTATGGATGCCTTTTCTTACCAGCTTCTGAATTATTTACCATTTAATTGGAAAGATTGTTATTTTCGTTTTACCAAAAATGTTGGTTAAATGAAGCTCTTCCTAAAATCTGGAAGCAGTCAATTGCAATTCCCATTCCAAAACAAGGTAAACCGAGATCAGATATAAATAGTTATCGACCAATAGCTTTAATTTCCATGCCAGTAAATTATTAGAAACAAAATTACAGAAAAGATTATTTCATCACTGTGAAAAACAAAATATCATTCCTGCATGTCGACCTGGGTTTAGAAAAGGACGTTGCACAAAAGACAACTTAGTTAAACTTACAACTCAAAAAAAAAAATCCAAAAGAAACAGTACACTTGCACATTCTTTGATGTACGAAAAGCTTATGATAGTGTTTGACATGCACGACTTTTATATAAATTGAAAAGAAAAATTGGAATAAACAGGTATAACTTATCATTACATTAGTAATTTATTATCAGATAGGTCAATACAAGTCAGGTTGGGAAATGTCTAGTCTTCAGCGAAAAGAATTGATATAGGCATTCCACAAGGATCTGTACTAGCTTCATTATTGTTTAATATATTAATTCACGATCTACAAAACTGCCTATCAAAAACAACAAATGTTGTGCAATACGCAGACGATATAGCTATTTGTATCAACACATCTTTGAGGAAACATACTAACAAAAGAACTGTTCATTACGTTTAGAACATATACCAACGAGAACTTAATAATCTAAATCAATATGTGAAAGAAAATGGATTGAAGTTGTCTTATGAAAAGACTTATCTTATGCTATTTAATAATGGCGAAAATCCTGAAACTCTTCCTCAGTTAGTATTGGATGGAAACCCTCTTGTTTATAAGCATTCTGTTAAGTTTTTAGGTGTACATTAACATCAAAATTAAATTGGAAAGTTCATATTGAATATTGATTTATAAAGCAAGAAAAAGATTTTTTTTAATCATAAATAAACAGACATGGAGCCAAAACACCAAAACATTACTACACCTTGCAAGTTCTTTAGTTCGATCAGTACTCGCTTATGGGCAAAAGGTGTATTTCAGTGCTTCAAATACTCTTTAAAATAAATTACAAAGCATAGATATGTAGGCTCTTGGTGTCCCTATGCACTCTAACACTCAATAACATATAAAGAAAGCAACATGTTGTCATTAACAGAACATCGAAAATTAGCAGTTTCAAAATATATAATCAGAAGCCTATCTATCGTTAATAATACACAGAGGAAATATTCTTAAATGCAGAAACAGAGTTCCCAAAGAGAGTAAAAAAACATAACACTGCGCCTATCAAGAATTTTACTGAAGACGTTATGAGTAAAAGCAAAATAGACATTCACAATATTTCAGTCATGCCTATTATACCAATGATACCACCATGGGAACAAAGAAAGGCAAAGTTTGATATAGAATACAGCAGTTACAACAAAAATGAAGAAGAGAATTTATTAGTTACTGACGTTCGCCTTCATTTAGATTCGAAATATTCAAATCATCTAAACATTTTCACTGATGGCTCCGTTTTAGAAACGCCAGACAGTGGTGCAGGTTCTGTTATTCTTTCGCTCAGAATAGAAAAGTC
>CM031602.1:8220783-8233283 GCA_018398815.1 Conus ventricosus
AAAAAGTGATCATGAATCTTCTGAAGTCTATATTTGTTTTGAAGTAGCTTAATTGCTTCATTCTCTCTGGTGACCAATCTGACATCTTTACGTTGTGCGGATTCTCCATAGTCTTCGAAACAACTGTTGTCATCAGCTTGAAAAAGTCTTTTCTGAAGCATCTGTGGATTTAGTTCTAAGATCAGTGTTCTTCATGATGTAGGTTTCATGAACTGTTCTTGATCAAAGCATTATGCGATGAACAGCTGTCAACTTCAAACGTGTCTATATAAAATTGTAGAAGTCTGTAATGACGACATAATTTTTTTTGCCCGAAGATTAGGCACAGTTTAGGCGGCTCTCTTGGATTTGTCTTTAGACTTTCTGCTGCTAATGATAGTCATTATGCAGGTCATGGAGTTCATGAGGATATTCTAAGTCAACTTCTAGAATGAAACCGCGCTGTTGATCAGGCGTTAAACTGCCCAACCACTTTAATGCTTTTTGAATATTATTCGTACCTGTGTACATTTAAAGTTGCGTAATGGAAGCGATTGCGCCATTGCCCAACCATACAGATTGTTTGCATCTAATACATAAGATAGTTAGACCTTTACTTGGATCATAGTCGTCCAAGTATTTGTTGTTTGCTTTACAGTAATGATGCGACGCCATACTAATTCCTCCACGCAATCCGTTTTCAATCATCTGGATCATTGGTAAATCCGACAATAAATCAATCTGTACTCCAGTAAACTTTAAGAAAGCATCCCAACTCATCCCGGGCGCAGAATATAATGCGCAGGATCCAAACTGTAATGTATCATGCAGGTCTTTCTATAATTTTCAAAGACGTCCGCCAACAAACATACATCTGCCATTAAATAGGAGTCATGATAGTCTCCCATCGTTTTACAATCTAACTTCTGCCAGCATCTTGAGCATGCTGGTAATCAGAATCACTAATGCCCTTTCCTCTAAGACTAGAAAAGAACGCTTCTTTAGGCGGAAGTGATCTTCGTCAAACCTTTCCCAACTGTTCATGTACTCATAAGGATAAACGCCCTTTCTAACGAGAGTTGAGTCAAAATATTCTTCCGTTATTGGGCAGGACTTTAAGGACATAGCCAGTGCCTCTAATGAGCCCATCATGTGTTGCATAGAGTCGTAGAAAGACATGTTATTTAAAGTGAAACACATGTACTTTTCTGATGACTGTGCAATGCATGCTACCCTGAAGGCGTTGGTTACTGCTTGCAATATAAGATGAGAGTCGTAACCTCGCAAGTTATGAAAGAATACAGGCAGCTTCCATGTCTTTGGATCAAACTTTAGTTGAAGATTGCATTTCTGTGCGCTGCACCTCTAAACTTCCCACTAATGTGATCATGGTCTCTTACTGTGGGGTTTACACTCTTGGGCGTTAGCTCTAAACCGCAAATCCAACAATGCGTGGCTAAGTCATACTGTTGTTGGTCTTCAGGCGCCATTATGATTTCAGATAAGTTTAGATTTTTAGACAGGCGTTACGCACTTGCTGCATGCGTTTTAGAATGTTTCTGCAGATTGGTCCTCTATATAATTCTGGCTCTGAAATAAACGCCATCCGACTCCTAACAATAATGATGGCAAATGAACAAATCTGATGTACCTCATTAAGACTGTTTTCGAAGGTTTTGTGGTGCTGGCCTTCATAAGGAACAATAAGCGACTCGAAAAGTCTGCGTTAAATACGTATGGACTTGTTTGCAGCCGTTTCCAGTTCTTTAATCTAACTTTAGATCTGGAGGGGGCGCGTAGTTTAGTTCTGTCTTCCAGTCTACAGAACTTTTACAATGTTTTAATATGTTCACTTGCGGCTTTTGCACAGATGGAATTCTTGTTAAACATTTTCTGCAGAATTCTTGTAATGTTAGTGTTTTTTGAGTTTGCGTTTTAATTGCTCATTGTGCGTATCATTGTTTAGTGGGGCAGCCCTGCTGGCGAAACTTTACTGGAGTAAGTCCACATGACTTTTGGCTGGTTCTGCCGATTTTGGACTGTTTTGGAATTAATTGGCCACAAATTTGTTTCCTCATCCCATGTGTATACATTAACAGTTATTGGGTTGTTTTGTTCTTCAAACTGATCAATTTGGTCTACACTAACAGGAAAGGATATTCCATTGAAGTTAAGATCTTTGGCGTATTGCCGATAGTTAGTCACTCTCTCTGCGTGTTCGCGGACATGATGCAGCCTTGCAAGAACGCACCACATGAAACATTTGTTGTCTGAATTTTTTATGTTTAAAACTGCTCTCTTTAAAACCAACTCCCGAGGTAGCGGAATGTAAGCCTTGCCTACAATCGGTGCATACTTAGCCTGTTTTAATCTAATCTCTAAGACTTCGCCCTCTGACCAACCAGAGCCTCTCATTTTGGCTTCTTCAGCCGCAGCGTCAAACTGTGCAAGCAGTTCGTCTGCCCAACCGGGTGTTAAGTCATTAGAGGAAAGAATAGTCTGTTGTTTAGTCGAGACCCAGACTTCTAAATTTTCTTCATTTATTGTTACATAGTCGATTAAAACAGCTAACATTACTTTAACCGGGGGGTCTATTGTTAGGTTGCCTGGAACTTGAGAAATAGCATGAACAACACTTGCCTGTACGTTTGTTGGGTCAATGACTTCTAAATCAATATCATTCAGTGCTCTTGATAAACGCTCTCTCTCGAGCATTCCTTCAAACAATTCGTCTTGTCCTTCATATATCTTAGCCATGCTGTCCTTCTTTTCTAAGCCAAAATATTTATTTAAATTAAAAAAAAATACTTAATCAGAACCAATATCAACGGTCTTTTTGCGCTTGGACTCATAAACTAAAGTATAAACACCCTTCGGTGTTGTTAATGTGAGCTGTTTAGAACAGAGTTTAATGTCTCGTTTACTTTTTTTAAGCATTCCTTTTTTATCTGCTCGGGGTCTGGCTGTTGAGAAAAACTTGTCCTCGCCTTTCTTTGAAGATCAAACTTTTGTCTTTTGTAGTCATCAAAATCGGCCTGTAAACGATTAAATTCTTCATCCGTGATGTTTGAGTCAACTAGCGCTTTATTTATTGTCAGTTTAAACGAGCTAAGTTTAGCTGTTATTAGTTGAACCATAGCTGTGTGCTTTTGGAGTTTAGTTTTTATTTTTTTGCTAGCGGCACCTACAGCTAATGAACACAGGCCGAGAGCTAAAGACAAACCTCCTAGAGGTAAAGCTGTCGGGTGCGCCTATGCCCGTTTGCTAAGAGACCAACACTCGATTCCTGCTGATAGAGCACTTAATTCGATGCTCCAGTAATAACAAAAGTAACAGCATAAAGGCAGCAGAATACCTTTCGTTTGGATTTGCGTATTGTGAAAGTCTTGCTCTAGTAAACTTGCTGCATTTGCGTAAATGTTTGTTAATCTAAAGGTTTTTATGTTAGGGGTTTCTACTATCCTTCTTGTGGCGGCGCTGTAAGGCACATTTGGATAACTTGACGAGACATGCTTTATAAAATAAAAATAATTTAGTATTGTATAACTTTTAATCTGTTAGTTTCAATATCAGCTGGCATCATATAATAAAAACAAATGTACATTAAGCTGTTTATCGGCTTCTTCCTTCGTTATCAAATTTGAATGTTTATGTACGTCTCTCACAGCTCTCCGCTTCCCATGCAACTGATTATCCTCTGTTGACCTTAGGTCAATCCATAAACCGTATTTGTTGTTAAATAATCATCAAGCCTAACATTGTGAAGATGTAAATCATTTAGACACAAGGTCTTGCTGTTAGACTCTACCCCTCCCACCCCCAAACAATTTTTCTTATTTCGTCAAAATGATGATAAGGTCTTAAGCCCGCTAGAACGTAGATTTTGGTTAGACTACCAACAATTGTACATTGGCCTTTCGCTATTTTAGATTAAAAAAACTTTCACTTGCTCCCTTTTGAACGGTTCTCATCTTCACACAGCAATCAAATAACCTTTAAGCGATCTTGCCTGCGACACTAAAACCTAAAAATTCCATATAGTGCTGCCCTGTTTCTGGGATATGTTGTATGATGAAACACTCTTTCGTAATATATTGAAATTTTGACTGATATTGTTTGCTCAATCAGCCTTGCTACATTAGGGTTGCTAACACGTCAAACCTAACGAGATTCAGAAATGCTGTACATTGCCTTCGTGTCTGTTGATCTGATAACACCGTATTGTATTCGTTAAAAGTTAGTTATATACAGTCAGTCCTTTTAATGCTCTTGAAAGTATGGCGCATGCGCTTTAAAACTGTCTCAAAATCTTAAGGGAATGGAAAAGCCGACTTTCATACCAAACTTTACGGCTACATACTTTTTGCCGTCTTTAGTATCTTCAGCGCCTATTCTATGTTTATTGCCTTCTAACATTTTCGATTCCTTGAAACGCAAGATCACCCTTTCATTCCGGTTAGCCATAAACAAATAGGTTAAAAAATGTCTGCATGTGTTAAAGACAATATTTCTGCCCCTCAAGTTTTATAGAAATTTTCTTAACAATTGCCCGCCCAAATATCTGGACAACTGTCCTGTTTGTGTCCTGTTGTTGAATCGAGTACTAATTTGAAAAAGTAAGACGCGCAGAGCCTGGCACAAACACTTCATCTGCTCCTTTGTCCGGAAATTTGACAGTAAGAATTTGATCTGCATCAATAGTAGATTGGATATATGGAACCGTAATATCCGTTTATTTCCCTCACGCCAAAGGGTTTCTTTCAGTCTTCATGCGGGTCAAAATCGAGCCATATGCATGTAACATTTTTTTATAAAAACACAATAAAAAAATTAATATTCAAGAAACATGGCAGGCATTGAAGATGAACGATTATGATGTTTTGATCGTGGAGACTACTATGAGTGATTCCCCTTTACGGCAGTCGCTCGGGCTCTCATTGTAAACATGAGAATTAGCCGAAAATCGAGTCATTACCAACAAGTCGGTAAAAATTAAACAGAAAGTAAGGTCAGATCATTATACCAAAGATTAGGCCATGAACCTCCGAATTTAAGACCCTAATGAGTTTGAATTAAAAGATAACATTTGTTTTGTGAGGAGCGACCAAGGACAACTTTTTCAGCTTACAACTAAAAAAGACCCAACAAAGTTTTTAGCCTTGGCTCAATTAAGAAATAGACTCCCCTGCGAGCGTAACAAAACGCCTGGCCTTTGATAGCCAAAATTCAGCGTAGGCAGTTTCTAAACTTCAAAACACAACTGCAAGAACTCCCAACAGATAACCAAATGCAAAACATGGAACTTAAAGATTAAATCAAATCACAGGTGAATTAAAAATGTAATAGAACAGAATCCATTTTTCAGAAGAAACAGCGTTAAAGACTATACACGACTCGCCGATACCCAATGCGAGAAATAGAGGGCCCTTGATCGGTACTTTAAGAACCATCAGAGGCGAATTAACAAAAAATTTAAAGCCAAAACTAGGTGAACAGAGAGCATAAAGAAGAGAAAAAGAAAAACTCGTTGAGGCTGAAGACGCCAACTTAGGGCATGAATTAAAGAAAAGAATAACCCAATGAGTATCGAGGGTGGTGCTTGGGGTTCGGGGGGGGGAGGAAAGATACAGCAAGACTAGAAGTGCTAACTACTAACCGAGACCAATTACGAACTCAAGTTGAATAGGAATAAGAGAAAACTATCCGAAAAATTTATATGAAGACACACGCTACAGAACGAATCCGAACACGTGTTTAGAGAGGGGGCAAGGATCACATAGTAAGCGTTAAAACAGCCTTAGGATTTTGCAATAAGCACGCTGGTGTGCTATTACAGGCGGCGTGGATGTCAAAGTCCCCAGTGCCTCCGCCCCGCCATTCGCCTTGATAAATCAATGGGTAAAAAAAACCAGCTTTGATCATCTGCAAGTTTATTAAAAAAATTAGCTGGTAAAGCCGTGAACGCTTTTACCAGAATATGGGGGAGTATGACAGCTGGCTTTTTTTTCCCTACTGCAAGCACAGTAGTTGGCTTTATGGCCGAGCAACTTATGGGCATTAGTATCCCTTAATTGTTGGGCTAATATTTAGTAAAATAAAGACCGATAATCCTAGGCCCAGTTTTTTAATTCCAAGAAACAAGCGCTGTCCCTTTTCATATTCCATGGTCCATCGCGAACAGAGTCCGCGAGCTTTTGCCGAGTCTTCATGCCTTTGGGCTTTGGGCCCGCGGGGATTGGATGACTTAATTCTTGGCGTTCTTTTACTGCCATGCAATATTACTGGCTCAGAAATTATGTCGTGTTTCAACCTACCTGTTCATTGCCTGCTATAAGAAATATCCATTATTATAGTTTTATTATTGTTTTCCCTATCTGGAGCCTAAGGTCAGAAGGAAGCATGTAATAAACCCAGTGCAACAGCCAAAGTTCCTTACTTTCTATCTTGCGTTATTGTAAAAACAATATTGGACCTTTTAACACTTGAAGGCAAATTAACATAGAATTTAATGGCGTCCTCTAAATTTGCCTAAGTATTGGTTTTTTTGCGCGTCAAAGCCAGTAGACAGGATCAGTTATGCTTGAATCTTGCTGTGGCTTTTGGCGACCCTAGCAAACACCAAACGTAAGTACGAATAGAGTTCGTTTATTCCCCCCTTTTTTTTTTTTCTATTCCCGCCCTAGTTTAGGCCCCACATAGAAGTGGGCTAAGATAAATGTTGTCCCAGCAGGTTTTTTATGCTCCTGCTCTAGGACCCGAGGGGAAATGCGTTTCGCTTGAAGAGGAAAAGTTTTGGTTAAGGAGGATTCCAGTCAAATTTAAACTTTCCCTGTGCATGCCCCCAAAAAATAAGGGTGCCTATACCAATATTAAGATCCAACTGTTGTCTAGAGTCCGTTCTTGGTTGTTTAATATTTGGAATTCCTTACATATCTTTTCACATAGCCCTTCAAGTCTATTAAGTTGCTGAATGGATAAACGGTTTTGTCCCATTGTAATGGCGCTCGCAGTTTTCAGTCAAAACACGCCCTAAAAGGTGTTAATAAAAAATGTAATCCTGTACACTGTACCTCACCAAGGAATCCGGATTGATTATAAGTTATCAGCAAATACGACACACCACACCCAGTTTGATGCACAAAAACACAGCTACGTTTAACTGGTTCTGATAAAACTGCATTCGGATGACTAAATCCCACGGCATTCGCGATGTAGTCCCTTTTTTATAGGGGTATACGATATCCTGTTTAATGGCGTACTCACCTTTTTTATGAAAAGCGACAGCCCCTGGGTCACAGAAATGTCCGAGGTCGGTTCAGTTTGTTATATTTTTTAAGAATGTAGTGTGCGGCCCAACAGAATATTTTGCATCAGTATATTGAAATGCACTCAATTTTAATTTGTTTTAAAAAATTTTTGAAACAATAGCAACTCCCAAGACCCGCCCTTCGTTTATTAGAAATGCTATGATTAACAAATTGACCGGGCCAAAAACGGTCCGCGCTCCATGAAATATTTACAAAGTCGTATGGTAATTAAGTATAACTAAAGGCCAAGGGAATAATAAATAACAAAATATGCAAGGAGAACAAACGACGTATAAACAGATAACAATACCTTATTGGTTATTACGTATTTTGCTCACTAAAAGAAGCAATGAGTAACCTTATACATTACTCTTAAACTTAACAATGCTAAACCTAAAACCAATATTAACATTCCAAACCTGAAGAAAGCAAAAATACGATTTTTGATATAAAGGAGCTAGCCTAAAATCTAGGCTTTACAACTAGCAAACTACCCACATAGTTTAGTGTTTCGCCAAGATGAAACTAGTTTGAGGGGGAAAGTCCCGCTCAATCTGCATTACATTCATTACTCTATGTTTCTTTTTAAGATGAGTCTAAGCACTGATGAAAAACTTATTATATTGGAACGGCCCTCAACTGTTTTTAAGAACCCGCTGCGGTCAGGGAATGCTGCATATGGCGAATATGAAATTTTATACAATTTCCTAATTTACAGTTTTAAAGATTAGTTTTTTGTGGGAGGGACGGATCATTTAATATAAAACTCAAAGACAAACGGGGAAGTCCTAAAAATGTGATAACCTGCCCACATTGTTTTTTGGAAATAAAATAATACGCTACTAAAAATAATGGCGCGTGGGCCAGAAGACCAGAGTTTACATTAGCGCCTGTGAGGTGTAAATAACCATTAGAATTTAAAAGACCTTAGCCGACGTTGCGACCTTTGAACAGAACGGGAGATAGGCACTTTGTATGAGGTTTTGGAGTACACTAAGAATGGGGAATTATAAACGCAAAAAGAGGTACGACAGTAAAAAAGTTTTCCTAAACTAGAAACAGCTGCGCAATCAGAGGCAAAATAATGTAGGCCATTATGAAATAAAAATTAGTTCGAAAACCTGACCTCAAATTGCAACTTTTAGACAACCAATTAGAATGGGAAATAAAATTTGAATTCATAAGCCCCTTTACATATTTTTAGCCGCAAAAAAAGTTTCAGAAAAGCATTCCCAACCTATGGCCCTTTTACATTAAAGTCTTTATGCCAGAGGAACAATAGTCAGAAAGAAGATTGCAAATAAGCGTTATGGGCAATAAAAACAGTACATCCTCACAGAAGAGAATCATTTTGAAGATTGCTTTTTCTACAAAATATCAGATTCAATCCGCAAATGAAATTCTTGAGTCACGTTCACAATGATATTTGAAAATGTTCTGATCTTAAAAGATGTAAAGAGGGGATGGGGTTTGTGGGCATTAAGGTGACGTCCTTCTAAAAGGAATTCCCAAATTAGCTGCAAAACTTATACGGATGAAAAAACTTACAAGTTACCGTCGTCATTCTTCACAATGGCGAGGATATTAAGGTTCATTAACAACAAGCAACAAAATCAATATTAGTCTAAATAGAACAATCTTACAGAACCTAAATTGGATTAATCTTACGCATTTAGGCCTTCATCGGTTTTTTTAATTAGCACTGAACAAGTTTTTGGACAGAGAGTATGTAAAAAACAATAACTGGATTAGATTTAAGTTTCTGGTTTATAAAACTATGGAAGTGCAAGTATAAACATTCGACAAAATCCGCCCGGCAATTGGTCGCTAGTGAGATTTGTGGACGACTGGTTTGTGGAAAAACAATATTTAATCCTCAACCCCCCCTTGTTACAACAGTTTTTATCGCGTTAATAATTTTGATCATAGTGATATTTTTCTGCCTCACCTTAATGGAAACAAAGCATATCAATAAATAAGAGGTTTTTTTTTTATGGACGATGATGACATATATTAGTTTTTGATCTAGCAATAAACTGAGTGGTGTTTAGAACAGTTTTATAGACTGTTTAGAAAGTAAAGGAACGCAAACACTATTTCATGAAGAATGAACTTTTCCAGCAAAAGAGACCCATAGTTAAAAGAAAACACCTTTTGTACGAAACTAAGCTTTCAGCGAAGACAGCTGGGATAATTGTGTGGGATTTTAATGCAAAATATAAACTCGTTTTTAACAAGACTTTTAGAGAACAGTTAAAGACGTAGTTCTATTTCACATGAAGACAAAGAACTCCCCTATTGGAAAGAATGTTTTTGGCGCGAAATGGAAATGATTTATTGAAAACGACCAAGAAAAACCAAAGATTAAACAAAAACTAAAAATCTCGAAAAGTTTAGTAATTTAGTATTAAAAACGATTAACCGCACATTATGTTTTGTTTTTGTATATAATCGGTTATTTTTTGGTTATTGACGTCTTACTTGCCAGAGAACAGTAATATGCCTTGCGTGTGTGTGTGTGTCTGCCCGCCTCTCTGTCTGTCTGTCTGTCTCTCTCTTCTCTGTCTGTCTGCCGGTGATTCTCTCTCTCTCTCTTCCGCCACAGGAAAAGGCGCTTTCAGGCCACTTTCGCCCAAAAACTCGGTGGTGAAGCAAGTGAGTCAGGATTGGTATTTATACGTTCTCTATTGTTGTTTATTGTTACATTGTACATCGTTCGTGTTGTCGTTTTGCCGTCGGAAGACATATACATTCTCAGGAGTGTGTGTGTGTGTGTGTGTGTGTGTGTGTGTGTGTGTGTGTGTGTGTGTGTGTGTGTTGTGTGTGTGTGCCCGCACGCGCGTGTGACGTACACACACACACACACACACACCACACCACACACACACACACACACACACATACACACACACACACACACACACACACACACACACACACACACACACACACAAACACACACACACACACACATAAAAGTCGGTAACACTATATCAAAAGAACGTTACAGGAAGGCGGTTTTTGCCTACAAGTCTGACACCACCACTCACCGTATCTTTCTTGAGCATTGAAAACAAAACAAAAGAAAACAAACAAAACCCAGTTTGTTTTCATCCTAGTGTGAAAGCCCGCGAGGACTTAACTGCAGTGGGCAGTTAAATTCGGGAGCGTGCCGGTGTTCCCGGGTTCTATGTTCCCCAGTAGCGCTGTTCCCGTGTCTCTGTTCCCCAGTGTCAATGTTCCCCGACCGAAAAAGCGTGCCGCTGTTCCCGTACCGGTTTTCCCCAGGTTCTCTGTTCCCCAGTAGCGCTGTTCCCGAACAGATTTCAATGCACGTTAGCGCCTGGTTCCAGCGCTGTCCAGTCGGCATGAAACCCCTCTTCTACGGCCCTCCCGCTCCACCCCCAATACCCCGACCCTCCCCCCTCCTCCCCCCTCCCACCCCGCCCTCCCACTGCCTCGCCTATAGCAATGAAAACAACAGAAACAACGTTTAAGTCAGCAAAACCCACCAACGGCAAAAACTGGGGAACAGCGGGCCTGGGGAACAGCGGGACTGGGGAACACCGGGACCGGGGATTTGCGGGAATGGGGAACAGCGGGATCGCCACAGGGTGGGGAACAACGAAACTGGGGAACTTAGGGACTGAATTTCGATTTTTTTCTTGAGGGGAACACCGGGACTGGGGAATATAGAGACTGGGGAACAAAGAACCTGGGGAACAGCGGCAGGACCCCTTAAATTCCACTGACACAGCGATATCTAAACTCACGCTTTCCAATGCTGATATGTGGGAAGTCTCGGTTCTTGCCCTGCTACGTCTCGTAGATCCACCCTTCTCTTTTGTCCAAACCCAACCTTGTCTTTGGCATTCAAGCTCGGTTCTTGCGTGGTTCTCCTTTTGTTTTTCAGCTTCAATGTCAACTTTTACTGCAGGGGCCTTCTGTCCTCTCCTATGCCTCTTAAAATGGTGTCTAGTAATGGTGTACATTTGTGCCTGTTCGTTTCACATTGTACAGTTACTCTTCGTCTGATGCAGTTTTTGAACACTGTCGGCGATTTCACTATGCCCATGACTCCCAGATTGATGATGTAGATCTACCTTGCCATGCCCACGACTCCTAGATTGATGATGTAGATCTACATTGCCATGCCCACGACTCCCAGATTGATGATGTAGATCTACCTTGCCATGCCCACGACTCCCAGATTGATGATGTAGATCTACCTTGCCATGCCCACGACTCCTAGATTGATGATGTAGATCTACATTGCCATGCCCATGACTCCTAGATTGATGATGTAGATCTATCTTGCCATGCCCATGACTCCCAGATTGATGATGTAGATCTACCTTGCCATGCCCATGACTCCCAGATTGATGATGTTGATCTACATTGCCATGCCCATGAATCCTAGATTGATGATGTAGATTACATTCATGCCCATGATCCTATTGAGATGTAGACTTCTTGTCTCACTCTGCTCTGTTTCAGTTTGTATCTCTTCTGTCAAAGAGTGGATGCTAGAAACCAAACTGAACAGTAGCAGAGTCGAGGTACTGTGTGCCAGCCGCCAAAGGTCCAAACCACACTGAACAGTAGCAGAGTCGAGGTACTGTGTGCCAGCCGCCAAAGGTCCAAACCACACTGAACAGTAGCAGAGTCGAGGTACTGTGTGCCAGCCGCCAAAGGTCCAAACCACACTGAACAGTAGCAGAGTCGAGGTACTGTGTGCCAGCCGCCAAAGGTCCAAACCACACTGAACAGTAGCAGAGTCGAGGTGCTGTGTGCCAGCCGTCAAAGGTCCAAACCACACTGAACAGTAGCAGAGTCGAGGTACTGTGTGCCAGCCGTCAAGAGCCTTATGTCGTTCCTCAAAGTTAAGTAGGGGGTGTTAACGGGAGTGGAGATTCCAAATGACACTTCTCTGAGGAATCTGAGCGTCATAATCGGTGCGAAGCTGTCCAAACATGAAATCCTTGGAGAAACTGTCGACCTGTTGACTACGAACCGAACATGAAAACATTGGAGAAACCTATCGACCTGTTGACTACGAACCGAACATGAAATCATTGGAGAAACCTATCGACCTGTTGACTACGAACTGAACATGAAGACATTGGAGAAACCTATCGACCTGTTGACTACGAACCGAACATGAAGACATTGGAGAAACCTATCGACCTGTTGACTACGAACCGAACATGAAGA
>CM031602.1:8238283-8240783 GCA_018398815.1 Conus ventricosus
CTCTCTCTCTCTCTCTGTGTTCCCTTGTTGCAACAAGATTTAGACTTAGAATGTCAGATATGACTTCGACAATTTTATGTACAGAATGACTACAGACTCTATTATGTCCTGTCTGTAAAAAACAGTTTATAGAGTAGCCCTTCGCCCTTTGCTATGAACCATTGTACACAGTTTGAAGAGCCTTTTATGACTTAAGTATCATCGACCACCGTGTGTTTTTCTTTTATAAATGCTGTTGTCACGCTCCTACTCAACGGTTGTTCTTTTCATTTCTCCGTATTTGTCTAAGACGTGTGAAGTTAGAGAAACAGCATCATCATAGGAAGGTTTCTGCTTTCTATTAATGATGCACATGTCACGTCTTTTACTGAAAATATCGTATGTTGCTCACATACCCGTTCACGTGGGATGGCTTATAGTCAATAAATTAGACAACCGTATTCCTGTCCGTATGCTCCTCTCGTCCTGTCTTTGTTTGTCTCTCCCAAGTGAAATTATACACATCACTAATGAATCATAAAACAAAACGGACATAACGCTAAAAAAAGAAAACAGGTATTGATCACTCTGAGGGACAGCAAACATGCCCTCCTACAGATGTTTGAGTTCTCAACCTCGCGCTTAATCAATATAATCAGAATTCTCAGTCTTCACAGCTAAGCTGTTAGAAACCAAAAGGATCAAGTTACACGCGATTTGCTGTGCCTTACCACAGGAAGACTTAATATTATAGTTCACAGCAATTTTTGGCCCGATTGATGAAAAGTGTTAAGGTCCTTTCTACGCAGAAAAAAAAAAAGCTTGATTTATGCTATCAATGTGAATCAGCGTCAGCGCATCTTCTGACTTCGTTCCTTGGTTTTGAGATGTCAGCTGTTCTGCAAAAGAAAAAGAGAATGTAGTCTCTAAACAGTTTTTTTTTAATATCATAACACACGTTGTCTGGCTCTCTCTCTCCTCTCATCTTTCCCATCATCACATTTCAAAAGGTCCAGAACATACTGTTCACCTAGTCCTTTGATTCTCTAGATTTCCCCGTATTATTGCACCATTGGGTCCTCTCTTCACTGGCCTCCTGTTCAGCTAAAGATCTACAGAGTGACATCATCTATCTGCCATAACTTCATAAAATCCCCCCCCCCCCCCCCCCCTCCCCCCCCCCCCCCCCCCCCCCCCCCCCCCCCCCCCCCCCCCCCGTCCTAAGCATCCAACTAATCTCTTGCATTTGCATAACGTGAATTCCATTCTGTGTCTGATAGTCTTTCTGTTCATAATCCTTTTGTCCGTACTAACACAACATCTGTTGATCAATGTTCCTTTGCCTGTGGAGACCTTTTCATGTGGAATCAGCCCCATTTCAGTGTAAACACACTGTCTCTTCTTTTGAGAATCAGCTCCTATTTCAGTGGAAACACACTGTCTCTTCTCCGCTCAAGTCAGACCTGAACACAATAGCTCCTATCTATTGCAGTTGTTTGGGTGTGATGTGGGGCTGGCTGCCAGTGGTGATGTGTT
Organism: Conus ventricosus; assembly: GCA_018398815.1. Taxonomy (NCBI): domain Eukaryota; kingdom Metazoa; phylum Mollusca; class Gastropoda; order Neogastropoda; family Conidae; genus Conus; species Conus ventricosus. The sequence goes on from CM031602.1 coordinate 8,239,799, forward strand.
GCCTGACCTTGTGGCACTAGTTCTGTTTGAAGAGCAGGGGCGATGAACGGAGGTCTGGGCTGGGTGGTGGTGCAGTTGAATGGGGTTCCAGCATTTAGTTGCAGTGTGTGTTTTGTTCACGCTGCATGCGATGCGTGTGTGTGTGTGTGTGTGTGTGTGTGTGTGTGTGTGTTTTTGTGTGTGTGTGTGTGTGTGTGTGTGTGTGTGTGTGTGTGTGTGTGTGTGTGTGTGTGTGTGTGGTGTTATTCCTTGTTCTCTTGTAGAGTAAACTGTTGTATGCATGTGTGTATTGTAAACGCTAAGGATATTCATGTGATTGAGCGCATTAATTAACAACAACAACAACAACAACAACAACAACAACAACAACAACACAAATGATAATGATGATAAACATTGTAGTTATGATGATGATGATGATGATGATGATGATGATGATGATGATGATGATGCAATGATGATGATGATGATGATATCAGCGCAGCGGAAACGACAACAATATCAACAACAACAATAATAATGTTAGTAATACAAAAACAACAAATAAATAGACAAATAAAATAAATAGATACATGTAAGTAGATTATTATTACAATATTATAATGATCATTATTAAATACATGTAAATAGATTATTATTATTACATTATGACAATGATAATAATAATTATCATTTCCTTTATCCATTCCTTTCTTTTCCTATTATCATTTTCTCCTTCCTTGCTTGCGTCCTGTTTCCTTTTCCTCTTTTGTTACCTTCCCTCTTTCCTTCCTTGTTCCGTCTGTCCTTGCTTGTTTACCTCTTTCCCTTTTTTGGCTTAATTCAATTTTTCTTTCACAGATTTTTTTTTCCTAATCCCCTTTTCCTTCCTTTCTTCCAGATTTCCCCTTTACTCCGTTTGTGTTCTCCTTCTTCTTCCTTCCTTCTCTTTATTTTTCTTTACTCAGTCTATCTTATTTACGTAGTGCCCAGCTCTTATTTCACT
>CM031602.1:8245783-8255783 GCA_018398815.1 Conus ventricosus
TATCTATCTATCTATCATCATATTTATATATATATATATATATAATATATATATATATATATTTATTATTATATATATAATATATTATATATGAGAGAGAGAGAGAGTCAGAGAAAGACAGACAGGCAGGCAGACAGGCTGGCAGGAAGGCAGTCAGTTACAACAACCAACAACAGCAACAACAACGACAACAACAAAAACATTTACAACGAAAAAAAACTTGACCAAACTCACTTTTTGTGTAGTTTTTTTCTTTCCCGTCTGTGTTGATTTTTTTTGTTTTTTTGTTTACTCATTACATTATTCCTGAGATGCATGACACTCCACTAAAGCAAATATTATTGAAAATTGATATTTTAACATTTTTGGGGGGGGAAATTTTCTCCCAATGTACCCTTGGGAATCGTGAAGTAATAGGTTTAGCTATTATCAAATTAAGGCGCACCCCCGGCAATGAAACGCCGTCCCACAACCACACACTCTCTCTCTCTCTCCCTCTCTCCCCCTCTCTGCCCCCCCCCCCCCCCCCCCACCCTCCTCTCTCCCTCTCTCTCTCCCTCCCTCCTCTCTCTCTTTCTCTCTTTTTCCTTATCTCATTTTTAAAATCTGTTTAAATGGGTAGCAATCTTTTTTTCATTTTTGTTTGTCCATTGTGCATTTTCTGACCCATTCCGAATTACCATGTTTCTTTAGAACAAAGGGGAAGAGGCGAGAAAGGGGGAGGGGAAGGGAAGGAAAAGGAAAAGGAAAAAGGGGGGGGTGGAGGGAGGAAGGAGGAGAGGAAAAAGAAGGGGGAGTAAAAGTTAGGAGGAAAGGGGGATGGAAAAACACTAGAAATTTAAGTCCACCTCCAGACGTGTCACCCACCACCCCGGCCCTCTGTGCTTTCCCCATCGTGATATCTGGGGAAATTAGCTCTGTCCCCAATCCATCGTTGTATCAGGTGGAAACTTAGCTCTGTGACCATTCCACGTTGATTAGGTGGAAACTTGGACCGGCTCTGTGCCATTCCATCGTTGATATCATGGGGGAAACTTAGGACCGGCCTGGACCTTTCCCGTTGTACATGGTGGAAACTTGGGACCGGCCGTGACCCCACTTTAAAATTCAGGGGGAAACTGGGACCGCTCTGTGACCTTTCCATCTTGATACAGGGGGAAACTTAGACCGGCCCGGAAATTTTCCATCGTTGATTCATGGTGGAAACTTAGACCGCTCTGTGCCCATTCCTCGTTGATACATGGGGAAATTTAGGCCCGGGGAGTGCAGAGGAAAGGGGGGAGAAATGGTCGTGAGGTGAGGTTCTGTGGGGGGTGGGGAGCTTAAAATGATGCCATCACGGGTACGGGGTACAAATCACTGAATCCATGCCACCCAAGGACAGGCGCAGGAGTGTCCGGGCCAGGGGGTATCAGGGCACAAATCACTGAATGCCACCCCCCAAGTGACGGCGACAGTGCGTGTCCACGCCGTGGTATCAGGGAAAAATCCTGAATGCCATGCCACCCGTGACGGCGGACAGGAACGTCTCCCCCGGCGCTGTTTTGGGACATCAGTGTTAACATTTCCAAGAGCGGGATATCTCCGACAAGATGGGTCTGGTCATCTATGAAAGAGGGGGCCCAGATATATTGCACGGGGTTTAGCCCCGAGGGCACGGGTTTTAAAAAAAGCGTCAAATCCCCACCAACAACGATAAAAACAACAACAAACAATTCGAAATGGTTTGGTAATTCAATTGAACCAACCCAAAAAAAAAAAACGGTACTTTAGTAATTCCACCCCCAAATTCGTACAGATAAACAAGAAAAGGAATTTAAAAAAATGAACAAAGAACTTTCAATATTTACACGTTGAAGTTTTGAATTGACACTACATTTTAAAAAAGTGCGTGGTTTGGGCGACAGAATTTGACAAGACATTTTAAGAGAACAGTGAACCGCAAAAATGGCATTGATTAACCCCACATCAATACAGGAGAAGAAAATTAAGTAGCTGAACAAAGTTTAAGGAGAAAAAGCATACCAAAATTCATACAGGCCATCGAAAAAAGGAAACAGGCTTTTCACACTCAGATAATATAAAGCCACCCCAACTTTGGACTCTTTGGGAATCGGGTTCGTTTTTTCCATCACCCAGAGAGACATTCATTTTCCCCCCGATGCCCTGCCCGACCGAATTTAACATAGCAGCATGACCTTTTCGTCTCTTATTTATTGGAAATTTGATTTTTACCCCTATGCAACTGAAAAAAATACTTTTTTGAACCAAACAGGAGGAAATTTTTCCCCCAATACCAAAAAAAGTAAAAAACAAAGTAAATCGAAATTCCAAAGGGGGGGGGGGGGGGGGAAGAACAGAGAACTAAATGAATTTCCTTCCTCTCCTAGTTGTCAAACACACACACACCCCACACACACACACACAACCCACACACACACAACACACAACAAAACGCACACACACACCCACAAACACACCACACACCACACACCACACACCCACACCACAACACACACAAACCACCACACAAAAACCACACCACACGATTTCAACTTTTGGCCATTCAAAACTATTTTAATTCCCCATCATCCCTAACCCCACAAACAGCAATACCAGAGTTTTGCACACACACACAACCACCACACACACACACACACACACACCACACACACACACACACACACACACACACGAGAGAGAGAGCTGAAGAGGAGAGAGGAGGAGGAAGAGAGAAGAGAAGAGAGAGAAGAGAGAGAGAGAGAAGACTCGACAGACAGACAGACGCAGACGACAGACACAGAGAAAGATAGAGAAGGAAAGCAGAGACAGGAGATACCATCACACAAAACACCACACACACACACACCCAAACACACAACACACACACAAAACACCAACCACCACACACACACACACGCACACGTCCCAAGCGCACGGACGCCCACACCAGCACGCCATACAATCCTCAACAACACCCGCGCGCGCAGGGACGCCGCCCGCGCGCGGCGCACAACAAACACACAACACCCCACACACACACCCCACACACACAACACCACAAAAAGCGCGGCCCCGCGCCGCGCGGGGCCGCGCAGGTTTAAACTTATAATCCTTCCTTTTGATAAACATAGCAGAATGACACTTTTTGTTTTTAAAAGATTTTTTTTCCCTTTGCTACCTGTAGTGATTTTCGTCAGTTCTGCCCCTTTCTTTTAAAATGTGTTTAACATTCAAAAGATGAAAGATGCTGCGGTTTTTAGTTAAAATGTAAAAGGGTTTGGGCCCAAAAAGACAAAACCAAACTTTCCATCGGGTATTTTTTCCCTTGTAAATTTCCAAACAGTTCCATCTTTCTGCTTTGAAATTTTTGACGTTTTGGGCTTTTTTGCTCAATGCGTCCTGTCTTTTTCCCCACAAAATGTTTCGGTTTGTTTTATCGTGGCCCTTTTTTTTTTTTAACAAAATTTTTGCGCTGTTCTATGTTGTTCAATTTTTATACGGGCCAGTAAAAACAAAAGTCAGGGCCAATCGCACCCCCGTTTGATTGTTTAAAGTCAAATGGTTTTTTTTTTTCAAAAATCGGGGAAATTTGCCATTTCTCACCAAGCTTTAGGGATACTCGCTCCCGACTTCCGGGTTTTTTTAAATGAACGGACTCCGCCAAAGGGGGCCCTGGACAGGTTTGGTTTTGCTCCGAAACGTTTGATGCAAAAAGACATCTTCCCCAAAAAGGTTTATTCTAATGTTTTGTTGGTTTTTATTTTGACCAAGTTTGCCCAGATTATCAAAAAATTGGAGGGGGGGGTATGTTATATTGGTTTTAGCTTTAGGGTTTTTTTGCTTTTAAAATTTTTAATTAGGTCCTTTAAAGAAGACATGAAACTGGTTTTTGGAATCCCAAACCCCTCACTGTTACTTTCCAGTGGGTTCTTGCTTTTTGGAGACTTTTTACATTCCAGATGATAAATCAATGTCTGAAATTTTCTTTAGAGGTAATTAATTTTGGGGTTTGGTAGCAAAACCCACAATAAACTTTTAAAATAAATAAGTTTTTAAGACTCTTGCTTGGATGGGTTTACAACAAATTTTTGGGAAGAGCCTCAATTTTTTTTATTTTTTCGGATAGTTTTTCACGACTCTTTAGGGTCCCGTGTTAATCTATTCCTATTAGGGGATTTTTCCGGGTTTCAAAAAGGTAGATGTTGCTTGCCCTGCGTTAGTATCTTTTACTTTTCCGGGCTTGCTTAATTCATCTTCTTTGAGAATAAACCAATTTCGTTCAAATCAAGTTTTCTATTAGCTTTTTTCCCCCTAATCATTGTTTGACGGTGGTGATCGCGCTGAATGTTTTGTTTTAAAATATCACCAGTTTTAACTCCATTCAGTTTTTTTTCTTTTTAAAACCTTTTTTTGCTAAATTTTAGAAGATTATAAAAATAAATTAAGAGTGGGTCTAAAGAGCAACAATTTTTCCACTTTTTATCGCAATATTTTTGCCCATTAAAGGGTATTGGGGTTTTTGGGATTTTGATAAAAGGTTTGTCCCACTACTACTTTTTTAATCACATCCCAAAAAGAAAAAAAAAAGGAAAACAATCCTGCGAGCCCGTAACGTATTGCCCACTTTAGCCAAATCAAACGTTTTTTAAAGGCAATAATAAAAAGGGGCAAGGCTTTTTCCAAAGAAAGAGACATTTGAACTAATGTATTTATCTTCGTTGTGATTGGAAAAAAAACCATTTGCGTTTTTCTGCAACAGATGGCAAGACTCGGGTAGAAATAAATCACATCCACCTCACCCACTATACGGAGAGGCGTCTCCCAATTTGAAGGAATATTTTGCTTTCCCTTCATGGCAGAGAACCAACCGCCTTTGTTATGCGAAAAAACCGCCATTCAAACCTTCATTAAATCGGTCAAACAACGTAAAAACATCGCCATTTCAAGCCTTCATTCAATCGGTCAAACAACGAAAACCCGCCTTTTAAAAGCCTTCAATAAACGGCACAACAACGAAAAACCCTGCCTTTTTCAAAGCCTTCTTTCAACGGTCACAAAAAACACATCTTTTTTGTTTCCAAAAACATTGAAAAAAATCTTCCCTGATTGCCTTGTTTTTGTCTATTCGATGCGCAGGTTGGGTATGTTTTTTTCATGTGTCTCTTTTTAGGTTTTTTTTTTTCCGAAAAATTTTTTTTCTCTGATTTCTCAGCTCACTCGTGTTTTCCTTTAGTTTTTTTTCCACACACCACACACACACACGAAAAAGAAGAGAGAGAGAGGAGAGGGGGAAAGAGGAGAGGAGAGAGACAGAGAGAGAGAGAGAAAAAGGGGAGAGAAGAGAGAAGAGAAGACAGACAACAGACAGACAACAGACAAAACAGAATTTACACAAACATTGCACCCCCTCGTTTCCCCCCATAGTGCCAACTAACGATTTTTCTAACAGAACCGGGGGCCCTGCGGTGGGTACCCTTCATTTCCACCCTCCCTCTTTTTGAACCAGCCCCCCATGGACGCAAAATTTTTGGACGCCTGTAGCTTTTTAAAATTTCCCCCTTTGCCCCCCCTTTCCACTCGTCCTCTCAGCTGACAAGCAAAAGTCGATGGGGGGGTACTGGGAGAACAAGTGTCATTTTTTTTTTTGGGACATGGTGGGGTGTGTGTGGGGGACTTAAAAAAAAAAATCGATCAATCAGAGGGGGGAATGAATCGATCGGGCATGATCAGCTGCAGGTTAAAAAAGAGATTGTTTTCCTACAGCATATCTTTCTTTTTGGAAACGTTTTTTTGTCTCTTGTCTTCGCCCTGTTTGTCCATTATCTGTCTTTTTGCCCCCTCGGTTCTGTCTGTCTGCGTCGCGCTTTTCTCTGTTAACATTGGTGTGAGTGGGGGGTGGGTGGGGTTTTGGGGTTGTGGTTTTTGGGGGTGGTGGGGTTTGGTTGTTATAATGTAGTGACAGAAGAAGAGAGAGAGAGAGAGAAGAAGAAAGAGAAGAGAGAAAAAGAAGAGAAGAGAGAGAAATTAAAAAAAGCAGCAAAAAAGGAATTTAAAAAAGGTAACAGTTTTGACAGTACAAACAAATAAGTCATGTAAACAAAGTGAAACAGCGCATTTCACCGCGCATTGAAACCAACCCCCAACCAATCAAATAGTTAAAAGCCCATACAAAAATAACTCTGAAGAACGAACCAAAACGTGCAATGACACACTGAGTATTTCCGATTTGGGATCTTTGGGTTCTTCCTCTTACCAAAAAACAAAAAAGAATAAAAAAAGGCAAATTAAAAAAGACAACAACACAAACAAATACAACAATCTCTCCTCATCTTTCTTGTTTTTCAAATAAACTGAAATATTTTTAAAAAAAAAGCGCCTAAAAAGGGGGAAAATTTTTTCCCCAAAACCCCTTGGGTGTGGGGGTGGTGTGTGTGTGTGGTGTGTTGTGTTGTCCGTGTGGGTTTTGGTTGTGTTGTGTGTGGGGGTGTTGTGTGTGTGTGTTGGGGTGTTGGTGGTGTTGTGTGTAGGTTTTTTTTTGGGATATATTATGTTTGTGGTGTGTTGTGTGGGGGGTGGGGGTGTTGGTGTGGGTTGTTGGGTTTTTCCGTGTGTGGTTTTGGTTTTTGTTGGGGGGTTTGTTTGTCTGGTGGGGTTTTGTGCGGCTGTCTGCTTTTGTTTTTCTTCTTCGGTGCGTGGTTTGGGGGTTTTCAATAGAAGGTCCCCAACAGCTTTTACAGCGAAAACAATAAAAAAAAAAAAGGGTAGCATTCATTGCTCCGAGACATCTGCTTTTTAACCCTGTTCACCCGGGTTCCCAACCTCTCGGGGGCTCGCCTCCCATTTTGGACCACTTTTCCCTTTTACCATCCCTCATTTTTTTTTCCGATATTATTGGGTGATGCAAAATCACTGATATTTCAAAAAGGAGACGGGGGTTTACTTTAGCATGACGCTGTGTCGTTGGATCCAAATCGAATTCAGAGGGAAATAAACTGCCGTTTTTTTTTGTTTTCCTGGAAAATTTGGGGTTTCCATTTCCCCTCTCTCTCTTCTCTCCTCTCTCTCTCTCTCTCTCTCTCTCTCCCCCCCTCTCTCCCCCTCTCTCCCTTTTTCCTTTTCCCTTTTCTCCCCTCTCTCTTCCCCTCTCTCTCTTTCCCTCCTCCCTCTCTCTCCACACACACAAACACACACACAAAAAAAACCACACACCACACACCACAAAACCCCACACACAACACACCACACACAACACTAACACACACACAACCCCACACACACACCACACCACACACAAACACACACCCACACATGGGGAGAAGGGGAGAATGAAAAAAGAGAGAGAGAGAGAGAGAGAGAGAAGACAGAGAGGGGGAGAGAGAAGAGAGAAAGAGAGGAGAGAGGAAGGGAGAGAGAATTTAATTTCCTTTTTTCATCTTTGGGGCTATTCATTTTTTCTCTGTCCCCCCCCCCCCCTCCCCTCTCCTCCTCTCTTCTCTCTTCTCTCTCTCTCCTCTCCTTCTCTTTCCTCCCCCCCCCCCTCCCCTCTCATGAGCTACCCAACAACTATTCGAAGAAAACATACTAGAAAAGGGAAAAAATGAACATAAAGGGAAAAACAAAAGTACCTTTTTTTAACCGGGGAAAAAAACCATGCAACAAAGCTTTTGAAAAAGCTTATGGTGCCCCTTCGGGAGCAAACCCCCTTGTCAAGACACAAAGGAAAAACCAAAAAAAAAAAACCAAACAACCGTTTGTCCCCAAATAAAATTTTTAGAGAAAAAAAATAGGAACTTTGTTGTTTCCTGGGGTATAAAGAAAACACGAAAAACACGCGAAATTATGTACAAAAACAAACTACAAACTCTTGCACAACCTCTTTAAAGGGGGATCCCCCCCTTTGGGCTCTGTGCACAAACAACGGGGCACTGTCACAAGCTGTATTTCCTTTTGGGGGCGGGGCACTTGCACTCCAACCCGTTGGGTCTCGTTTCCCCTTTTGGGGTTCCCCCTCCCAAACCTGCGCTGTTTCTTCATTCTCCCCCCGTCCCTTCATTTCCTGTGCCCGCATCAAACCTTCATGGGGCGGGGGGTCCAGCTTCGAAATTGCAACAACTAGATGAAAGTCCGTGCACAAAAGGGTTTTGTTTTTGACAAGAGAGTTGGGGGAGGGGGCAAATAAATTTTCCTCCCCAACCCCCCTTCCCTCATGTTTTGGGGTTTTAATGACCTTTTTTTTTTTTCAATTTGGACCACACACACACAACACCGCGCGCGGCGCGCGCGCCACACCACGCCACACACACACACACCACACCAAAACACCACACACACACCACCACCACACACACACGCGCGCGCCGCGCCCCCGCGCCACGCGCGCGCGCACACACCACACGCACTTCCTCTCTCCTCCTCCCTTTTCCTTTTCCCCTCTCTCCCTCTCCTCTCCTCTTCTTTTTTTTCACACACACCACCCACACACACCACACAACACACAACACACACCACACAACACGCACACACACCAAAAACACGCATACACCAAATTAGCCGCAAAATGGGAGTTAATCGTTCTTTTTCACCTCTCCTCTCTCTCTGTCCACACCACACACCACACACACCCCCCACACACCCACACAACACACAACACCCCACAACACGCACCACACACACACACACACACACACACACAACACACACACACACCACACACACACCAACACACCACACACACATTTACAGCAACAGAGAGTAGACATCAACAAACAAACAAAGAGAGGGGAAACCAAATCAAAGGGGAGAAAGAAAGACAGGAAGAGAGCCAGATAGAAACACAGATTGACACAACTATTTCTAACACCACGTTTTTTTGCCATGGCGACGAACTAAATGATTTTCAAGGCTCAGACGTGGCGGGGCGTGTGTTTTTCGGTTGGCTGCTTCCCTCCCCGGTTTCCCTGGCCTATATCCCCCCCTTAGCTACACAACGCACCCCTCGCATCCGAGAGATTGCCCCCCCTTTTACACCCTTTTTCCACTGCTGCATGCAAACCAAAAAATGGGCAGGATTTGGGGACTCTTTTGGGGGCTCCCAACCCGCTTGACAGCCCTCTGAGTGATTCCCCAAAGGGTTTACTCAAACGCCATCTAAATGCTGTATTTGGAGTTTAACGGTTTTCCCACATTTAGAAAAACAAACTTTCTCCTCTCTTCTTTATACGTGGTCCTCGGGCCAAAATAAGGGCCACCTGTCCTTAATTTCCTCCGGCCCCTTTTGGGCTCTTTGGGGTTTTTGGGGCATACCTCTGGTCTCTCCATCCTTTGACCCCTCTCTCTCTTCCTCTTCCTTCCTTTCTCTCTTCTTTTCCTTCTCCCTCTCTCTTCTCTCTCTCTCTTCCTCTCTTTCTTCTTTCTTTCTTTTTTTCCCTCTCTCTCTCTCTCCCCTCCTCTCCTCTCTCTCCTTCCTCCTTTTCTCTTTCCCTCTCTCTCTGTCTCCTCCTGGAAACAAAAAAACGAAGGAACTTTCCCCGCCAAGGGTTAAGAAAAACATTACACACAAATTTTAAAAAATGGAGGGCCATTCATCACACGCACGTTGGCAAGGGGCAAAGGACAAAAGGAAACGCCCCAGCACACACTTGTCAGGAACAAAACTGTCAATAAGGAAAGTCCACAGCACAACCCCTTGTCAGGACACACTGTCAATAAAAACGTCCCCCAGCACACCTTTCAGGGGACACCACTGTACCCAAAAGGGAAACGTCCACACACCCACTTGTCAGGGGACATACTGTACCAAAAGGAACGTCCAAACCCCACCGTTTTCAAGAACACCTGACCAATAAGGGAAAAGCCCAGCACACACGTTGTCAAGAACACACACTGTATCAAAAGGAAACGTCCCCCAGCACACCTTTTCAGGGACACACCGCCCCAAAAGGAAACGCCACAGCACACACTTGTCAGGAAAAACACACTGTATCAATAAGAAACGGCC
>CM031602.1:8260783-8278283 GCA_018398815.1 Conus ventricosus
AACGACCCTAGCTTTCTGCAGACTTTCCCTTACAACCTTACATGTCCCATACCTGTGCCCACCTTTGGAACAGGACGAGATTGGGCCAATCAGATCAACAGCCACCCTCCTGAATGGTGTGTCAATTAAAGGAGGCTGTTTAAGAGGCGCCTTCCTCTTCACCCCTCTTGTGGCTGACCTTTGACACACGTCACATGACATGCAGAAACGCTTTATGTCTGCCATTGCCCCTGGCCAATGAAAATCATCAAAGATTCGGTCAGCTGTTTTGCTGGTGCCGAGATGACCCGCCATGAGCGACTCGTGACCCACTGACATGACAGTGTCACGATAACATGCTGGTACCTCTAACTGAGTTGTCACCTTACCTTCTTCCCCTTGGTGAACACTCGGTACAGCAACCCGCCTTTCACAAGAAATTCTGTCTCACCTCCTCTAACCACCTGTTTCTCTCCACCTCTTGCCAACTCCCAAGACTTCACGAGCGAAGGTCTTGTTCCTGCGCTGCCCTAAACTCATCAGGCGACACATCTATGCCTGACTCCTTGCTGGAACGACTAACGGTTTATCAACCTTTTCCTCCTTCTTGCTCCGTGTTTGAACTGCTGCCCCTGTAGCATCAACAACTCAGGATCCCCTGGATCCCTTGCACCTGGAATATTTCCAATGATCAAATCATGAAGGGTTTCTCCATCACCAACGCAGACAACTCCCTGAGAAGTAAGGGGTACGTACTTCTATCTTAGCAACTGGGAACTCCCTCACAGTGCCATCGATTAGAGTACAGGTCTGGATTTGCCCTGTCAAATCCCCTTTCTCGACCAGCGTTGTTCTCACCACACTGCATGAACAACCAGTGTCTCGTAACACTTTCACCCTCTGCTGGCCAATCCAACCCTTCTTCCACTGGTAACGAACCACTCAGCCTAGTCCCTCCATCCCTGACACTGACTGTGTCCAGTGCTAGCCATCGGCCGCACTCTACCCCTCTTCAGATTGGATCCCTTTTGGTTCCACTGCAGGTCGTTTCCTTGGCGACCTTATCCACCTCTTGCAAGGCTGCTGCCTTCGGAACCTCAGCGACAATCCCTCGCCACATGTCCCTTCTTGTGACAAATGAAACACCTATTGTCCCTTTGTCCTCCTTTCTGCCCCACCACTGGGTTTGCAGACTGTGCAGAAAACTCCCCTAGTCTCCTTGCACTCTTCCACCTGTGCCTGGCACCTGTTTCTCTCCTGCACCTTAGTGCCCAAACGTGCCTCCCTATACACCTCTGCTAACTTCAGCAACTCCCCTGCTGTCTCTGGCTCTCTCTTTCAAATGTATGTTAACTCAGGCGCAACCTGACAAAATCTTTCTTCATAACCAGCTCTTTCAACTCCAGCGAACTCCTTTCTCGTACCACTCAACTCTAACCATTTCTCAAAATAGTGATCCAAACGTGCACCAAACTGAGTGTACGTTTCACCTGCTTGCAATCTAGCGATCGAAATTTCTTTCTGAACCCTCCTCTGTGAGGTCAAATCCCTTCATCAATGATTCCTTCACAGCACCAAAATCAGATTTGGGGTCTGCTGGTAACGCAGTGAAAATCTGCAATGCCTTACCCGTCAATAGCGCTGACAAAATGACTGCCCACTCTTCTGAAGGCCAACCCTGACGGTAGCAAAACGTTTCAAAACGACTGATGTATGCATCAATCGAATCTGTTCCTTCAGAGAATTTTGGCAACTTTGGTCGGGGGGCATAACTGCGCACAGGTCACTGGAAACTGAGCTACCGTCATCGGTGGTCTCCCTTTGTATTTTCACTCGCTCTAACTCTAATTAATCCTTAATCTTTCTGTTTCCTGCGTTAATCTTCTGTTTCCTGCGTTGGATTAGCCTGAATCCTTATTCTTTCTGTTTCCTGCGTTTCGCTATTTTAGTCCTTTCCTGCTCTGCTAATGCTATTTCTACTGAACACGGCTCTTTCCGCGCGTTCATCTCTTCCTTTCTTTTTTTGGGGTTTCAACGAATGCTCGAAAACTCTTCTCCCGAGTAGCCTAAATCACGAGCGACGCTCACAAGTTGTTCAATAGTGGTGTTCTTTTCTTCCGCCAATATCTCTTTTTTTTATTTATTTTTTTATTTGAAAAAAATTTTATTCCTACACAGCCAAACTGGTGGTTACCGACACGAGTGACGTAATAGCACAATCCTATGAATGATAATATTAGCTTGGGACAACGAAATTAGTTTTTAAAAGACGCCTAGCGCCTGACCCAACTATGAGAGCGATTATGGGCGACCCTGTGCGAAAATAATACTTTTGGGCTGAAATGCCAAGCCTAGTATTAACTATCTTGGAAGCAATGCCAAGCCTAGTATTAACTATCTTGGGAACATACAGTAAGAAAACTACCTTGTCTTGGGTTTACAACACTTGAATCCACCCCTTCCTCTCTGAGAAGTTGAACAATTATAATAAATGGGCCAGAATATCCTGCAGGCTCGCCAATAAATTGTCAACCTCGGGTATGCCCAGTGGAGGAAGACTACCGAAGCCCAAACACACTCACAGCTTGCTACATCTCATTATATATCATTTCATTCGTCACATCAAACCACTAGTAAAGTCTATAACTTTACTACACTGATCATAGAAAAAACAATCAATGCATATGGAGTCAAACAAATAAAACGTTCTCTCTTTCCGTGAACTTCACAAAACCATTTATCTAAATCATCATTAACTAACCCGGGTATAAATAGATTTCTTACTTTACCTGGCCAGGTGATCTTAACTATTCACGAATCACTGTCTTTTCTTTCCTTTTTTTTTCTTTTCACTGTCACTTTCACAAGCACACACAACTGCTGGCACTGGTCAGGTTGGACTGCTGGCACTGGGCAGGTTGGACTGCGGGGACTGGTCAGGTTTGCGGGTGACAAACGAGCCTCCCCGCCCGTACGGTTTAGATGAAACTTTGAACCTGTGCGGTCCGACCATCAGTGTCGAAGGGACGGAGTGCTTTCACGAAAAAGTTTGAACCTGTGCGGTCCGACCTATATGTGAGTTTTAACCCTTCGAGTTTGATCCCACATCCGCTTCAAAGACTGTACAATTGAATCGAAGCTTTTTCTCGAATATTTAGATTCTTATAATTTTTGAGTTGACATTCCAAAACACATGATGGCCTTGGTACGATTCAATCAAATGTTTGGTCCCCGAATCGGACAGTCTGATCGCCTTGCTGGCGACGCCATTTTTCCTTTGTCAAAGGGTGTTCGCTCAATGCTGAGCGTTGATTGTTGGAGGATACTAGCTGTCCGTTTCGAATAGATCACGGTGTACTCGAACGGGCGGGTCGAACTGGATGCCGAAGTCCGTTTGAGACGTAACGTTTACTATGACAGACGCTCCGTTTGGGATCGGTTCGACCGGTACGTCCGAAGCGTACGGGCGGGAGGCTCATGTGCAGCCGCTTTAGACCGCTGGCGTTTGGTCAGAATGGACTGCCGATGAAAGTGGCGCTGGCCAAGTATGAGGTCGAACCCCGGTTCAGATTGAACAGTGACTATCAAACATCGATCTGTTTCTCCTTTCTTTCTTCCTGCATTAACGCATTGCACTCTCTCTTCTCTCTTCTAGTCTGCTCTATCAAATGGACATGGTAGCTTTTCTTTTCTTTTTTTTTCTTTTCTTTCTTTTTTCTCTTCATCAGTTAGCAACTCTCTCTCTCCACATCTCTCCTTAGTCCTTCCTCTGCAGACTCTATCTGGTGCTAATGCTTCAGCTCGGTTCTATTCACTCCCCTCATCTCTCTTCTGTTCGTTCTTCTATTCTCACTCACGCATTCCTATCTTATCCTAAAAACCCATCTGTCAAAGGGCGAGTACCATTGGTCAGTATTTTCGCGCCTTCATTCTGAGGTTGCCTCCCTTCTCATTTCATTGGATATGTAAATCATGACAGTCACATCTACCTGCCTTGCTCTCTGTGGTGGTCAATGGTCCATTTAATTAATTAGCTAGATTTCACCCCCCACTACACAGTACCTTCCCCCTCTCCCTTTCCGGCGACGTCGACTTAATTGTGGACACTGGTCCTACAAATTGACTGGATGAGTCTGGCCCAGGCGCCAAGACTCATCTGACCAGACATCGAGGCGTCGGTCAAGCGGCTTAGTCTGTCTGGGTGGACAGTACCGTCTCTGTGGAGCCTCTCCGCTATGCTTAATGGTTGACCCGACACATGAGGCTGTCTGCCTGCGCCCAGAATATTTGACTTTGGGCTTATGCCCGGTTGAGCTGGCTGGCGACTGACCACGAATCGGTTGTTTTATTTTTGTCCGTGACACACACACACACACACACACACACACACACACACACACACACACACACACACACACACACACACACACACACACACACACACACACACACACACTCAAACTCAAACACACGTGGCACACGTTTGTAAACTTAAAACAACCAAAAGAGATAAGGAGCTATAGACAGACAGACGGACAGACATAGAGCAAGAGTGAAAGATGAAGATAGAGCGCAAGACAGGGAGCACAGTTTTCTTTGACACGAACAGCTGCTATACACACATTTTCCATGGTGATCTACTAACCGATCTCCTCAAATGTACTATGAGTGTGGCTGACTGTATGTGTACACTTTATTATTTGCCACCATCTCTGTCTCCGTGGCAAATATTGCCCCATGCCCATCACACACGTTTGTACGGTGCCTATGGTCTCTGAGAGATTTTCCAAGTCAACCATGCCCATTCTTCTTCACCACTGGCTTGAGATCATGTCAAAGTTTGGTGTCTTGTCTGCAGAGTTTAATTCTTCTCTCAGTGCTGGATATTGAAAAAAAAAAAGGAAAAAAAAGAAAAAGACTTGGTGTACTAGTGTGAACAGTGCAGATTTCAACGCAACAACACATATTGTTCTTGAAAGTCCTGATCAGATTTTTCTATAGCTAGATATATAAGGGATTTTAGGGGGGTTTAACCTTTCTTTTTTCCTCCTAGCATTGTCTTTGCTTTAAACTTTGTATCTCTCATTAACTCACTCGCTCTCTTCTGTGTATCTGCATATCAAATCTATCCGTCTGATAGTGCGTCCGTCGTTTATCTGTGTGTCGTCTGTGTTTGTGCGTGTGTGCGTGAGTGTGTGTGTGTTTGTGTGTGTGTAGTGTGTGTGTGTGTGTGTGTTGTGTGTTGTGTGTGTGTGTGTGTGTGTTGTGTGTGTGTGTGTCTGTGTGTGTGTGTGAGTGTGTGTGTGTGGTGTGTGTGTGTGTGTGTGTGTGTTGTGTGTGTGGGGTGTGTGTGTGTGTGTTTTGTTGAACTGATCTAAACTTCAGAAACTTCCTTTCCTCTCCCCCCCCTGTTTCTCTGCCCTCTGGCTCTCTCTCTCTCTCTCTCCTTCTCTCTCTCTCTCTCTCCCCCACCTCTCTCTCTCCTCTCACTCTCTCTCCTCTCTCTATCTCTCTCGCGTGCGCGCGCGCGCGCTTGTGTGTGTGGTGTTGTGTGTGTGTTGTTGTGTGTGTGTGTGTGGTGTGTGTGTGTGTGTATGTGTTGGTGTGTGTGTGTGGTGTGTGTGTGTGTGGTGTATTGTGTGTGTGTGTATGTGTGTATGTTGTGTGTGTGTGTGTGTGTGTGTGTTGTGTGTGTTGTGTGTGTATGTTTTGAAATGTGTGTGTGTGTGTGTGGTGTGTGTGTGTTGTGTGTATGTGTTGTGTGTGTGTGTGTGTGTGTATGTGTGTGTGTGTGTGTGTGTTGTTTTGGGGTGTATGGTGTGTGTGTGTGTGTGTGTGTGTGGTGTTGTATGTGTGTATGTGTGTGGTGTAAGGTGTGTGTGTGTGTATGGTGTGTGTGTGTGTGTGTGTGTGTGTGTTTTGTGTGTGTGTGTGTGTGTGTGTTGTGTGTTTGGGGAACTGATCGACCTTCAGAAATTTCCTTTCTCTCTCTGTGTGTCTCATGTCTCAGTCTCTGTCTCTGTCTCTCTCTGTCTCTCTCTCCTCTGTCTGTCTGTCTCTCTGTCTCTGTCTGTCTGTCCTCTCCCTCTCTCTCTCCCCTCTCTCTCCCCTCTGCCCCGCGCGCACGCGCGCGTGTGTGGTGTGTGTTGTGTGTGTGTGTGTGTGTGTGGGGTGTGTGGTGTGTGTGTGTGTGCGTGTGTGTGGTGGTGTGTGCGCGCGCACGTCGGTGCCTGCCTGCTGTGTGTGTGTGTGGGGGGGGGGGGGGGGGGGGGGGGGGGGGGGGGGGGGGGGGGGGGGGGGGGGGGGGGGGGGGGGGGGGGGGGGGG
Organism: Conus ventricosus; assembly: GCA_018398815.1. Classification (NCBI taxonomy): domain Eukaryota; kingdom Metazoa; phylum Mollusca; class Gastropoda; order Neogastropoda; family Conidae; genus Conus; species Conus ventricosus. The sequence continues at coordinate 8,267,089 of CM031602.1, forward strand.
GGGGGGGGGGGGGGGGGGTGAACTATCTGAACTTCAAAATTTCCCTTTTCCTCCTGTCTGTGTGCCTTTATTCTCAGTCTTTTCTCTTTTCTCCCCGGGCTCTCTTTTCTCTCTCTCTCTCCTTCCTCTCTCTCTCTCTCTCTCCCCCTCTCCTCTTTTCTCTCTGGGGTTGTGTGTGTTTTGTGGGTGTGTGTGTGTGGGGTGTTGTGTGTGTTTTGTGTTGGTGTTTTTGGCCCCCGGCCGCCACTCGGGGGCCTGCCTTGTGTGTGTTGTGTGTTTGTGTGGGGGGTGTGGTGTGTTTGTGTTTGTGTGTACCCCAAAAACATCCATCACACACACACACACACACACACACACACCCACACACACACACACAAAAACACACCACACACACACACATGCACGCGTCTTTTTCAGAAACCCCTTTTTCTTTCCCCTGCCCTCAGCTGAGCCAATCATCGTTCTATCGCCGCAAATTTTTCTGTTCGCATTTTATACCGTATCTCATCAAAAATTTCATGGCCCCTTTGGGGAAAACACCCCGACATTGGCCAAACACACATCGGGGTTTAAAAGCCGTTTGGAGGCGGGGAAAAGGCCAACAGTCCTGAACTTTCTCAAAATCAATTTGGCACCATAACCCCTTTAATTTTTGAAATGCTTTAAAAACCGAGAGAAGAGAGAGAGAGAGAAGAGAGAGAGAAAAGAGAAGAAGGGAAGAAGAGAGAGAGGGGGGGGGGAAAGGAGGGGAAAAGGAAAAAAGGGGGAAATTAAGAGTGGTTTGTTAATATTTTAAATTTATGTTAGGTGGTGTGGTGTGTGGGGGCGGGGTGGGGGTGTGGGTTTGGGGGGCGGGTGGTGGTGGGGGGTGGGGGGGTGGTGGTGTGTGTGTTTTTGGTGTGGGGTTTTGTGTTGGTGTTTTGGGGTTTTGTGTGGGGTTGTTTTGTTTTGGTTTTTACACACAGAGGGGAGACACAACACACACACACACCCCACACACCCCACAAAACACACACACACCCACAACACACACACACACAAAAGAGAAAGAGGGGAAAAGGGGAGAAGAGAGAGAGAGAGAGAGAGAGAGAGAGAGAGAGAAAGAAAAGAGAATTCATCTTAAACTTTAAACTTTTGGGAATTAAAAACGCTACAAACAATACGGGCAAACAATCAAAAACGATATACCGGGAGGCGGGCTCGTGCGCGTTTTTTTTGTGGGGTGGGGTGTTTTGTGTGTGTGTGGTGTGTGTGTGTGTGTGTGTGGGTGTGTGGGGTGGTGTGAGTGGTGGTTGTGTGTAAAACTAATTTTTTTACGGGTAATTACAAGCCCTTCATGAGGATACTCAACAGAACATGGAACAGTAATATGGCCTTTCCACCATTCCTCTGCCTGGAAATATCATCGTATTATAAGGACCGTAAAGTTGAGATTAGCGTTCTTAACATTGCTTTTCATATTACAATTCTTTAATAACTTGTGGATAGTTACAATGACTGGTTAAAATACTTTTCATAAATACGTCAAGTGAAAGTGCATACAATTATGACTATAAATTGTAAGAAATGGTCTTTTAATGCAGTTGCTGCCGAGCAGAGGTGCCAATAAAAAACAAAATATATGACTAATTAAAAGGAACACAGACAGCCGGAAACAGACATATCTTGCCAGACAGAGAAGGTGGGTATTTTGTTTGCGTAGAATCAAGCAGGTAAACCCACAAACTACGTTGCTTCTTTCAACAAGAAGAGATCTTTTCAAACACAGTTGAAATTTCCCTGTAGGTTTGATACATTTGTCAAAAAGAGAAAAAGAGCGTGACTGAAAAAACGAACGGAGGCACCAAACAAAGAAAGACGTCCTGTGTGTTATGCAAGAATGTAACTTTCGTAAATAACATCAGTTTTGTTGATCGATCACTTTTGGGCAGTAATGCCAAGTATTCAGTCAAGAACCCCACAAAACGAGGGAGAAAACTCGTGTGAGATGAGCCTGAGCGTGACCCGGTGAGGAAAAGGTCTAAAAAGAGGTGAGGAAACGTCACGAAAGCCAGAGGAAGAGGCGAGGCTTTGGGTGAGTTAAAGGGGAATGAAGCCAGAGGAAGGGGCGAGGCTGTGGTAAGCTGAGAGGAATGAAGCCAGAGGAAGAGGCGAGGCTGTGAGTGAGGTGAGAGGAATGAAGCCAGAGGAAAGGCGAGGCTGTGGGTGAGCTGAGAGGAAAGAACCAGGGGAAGAGGCGAGGCGTGGGTGAGCTGAGAGGAATGAAGCCAGAGGAAGAGGCGAGGCGTGAGTGAGTGAGAGGAATGAACCCCAGGGGAAAGGGGCGAGGCTGTGGGTGAGCTGAGAGGAATGAAGCCAGAGGAAAGGCGAGGCTGTGGGTGAGCTGAGAGGAATGAAGCCAGAGGAAGAGGCGAGGCGTGAGTGAGTGAGAGGAACGAAGCCAGGGGAAGATCGAGGCTTGGGGGTGAGCTGAGAGGAACGAAGCCAAGGAAAAGGCGAGGCTGTGGGTGAGCTGAGAGGAAGAAGCCAGAGGAAGAGACAAAGGCTGTGAGTGAGGTGAGAGGAATAAGCCAGAGGAAGAGGCGAGGCTGTGGGTAAGCTGAGAGGAATGAAGCCAGAGGAAGAGGCGAGGCTGGGGGTGAGCTGAGAGGAATGAACCCCAAGGAAGAGGCGAGGCTGTGAGTGAGCTGAGAGGAATAAATAGGGCTGGGAGAGAAGGGCATGGGACAGTGTGAAGGACAAAATGAGGTGAGCTAGCGAGGGAAGAACGAGAAAAATCTGACTCATTGTTTCCCCCCCTGCAGGGGGCTGTGCATAATATTATGTTAGGCGTTGACGTCAGAGCTACTCCGGGTCAGACCACTGACTTTAAAACATTGCTGTTGTCTTAGGCGTTGAAGTCAGAGCTGCTCCAGGCCCAGGCCACTGACTTTAGACATTGCTGTTGTCTTAGGCGTTGAAGTCAGAGCTGCTCCAGGTTCAGGCCACTGACTTTAGACTTTGCTGTTTGTCTTAGGCGTTGAATTCAGAGCTGCTCCAGGTCAGGTCACTGACTTTAGACATTGCTGTTGTCTTAGGCGTTGAAGTCAGAGTTGCTCCAGGTCAGGCCACTGACTTTTAGACATTGCTGTTGTCTTAACCAGTGCCAGCGTGCAATGAACTACAAAGGGTAAAAGGAAACATTAGGTAAAAGGAAACATAGGTAAGAGGAAACATAGGTAAAAGGAAACAAAGGTAAAAGGAAACAGGTAAAAGGAAACATAGGAAAAAGGGAAAAACAAGGTAAGAGGAACATAGGTAAAAGGAAACATAGGTAAAAGGAAACAGGTAAAAGGAACTAGGTAAAAGGAAACATAGGTAAAAGGAAACATAGGTAAAGGAAACAAGGTAAAAGGAAACATGGGTAAAAAGGAAACAGGTAAAAGGAAACATAGGTAAAAGGAAACATAGGTAAAAGGAAACAGGTAAAAGGAAACATAGGTAAAAGGAAACAGGTAAAAGGAAACACAGGAAAAAGGGAAACAGGTAAAAGGAAACATAGGTAAAAGGAAACAGGTAAAAGGAAACATAGGTAAAAGGAAACAGGTAAAAGGAAACATAGGTAAAAAGGAAACAGGTAAAAGGAAACATAGGTAAAAGGAAACAGGTAAAAGGAAACAGGTAAAAGGAAACATGGGTAAAAGGAAACAGTAAAAGGAAACAGGTAAAAGGAAACATAGGTAAAAGGAAACAGAAAAAGGGAAAAACATAGGTAAAAGGAAACAGGTAAAAGGAAACATAGGTAAAAGGAAACAGGTAAAAGGAAACATAGGTAAAAAAAACAGGTAAAAGGAAACAGTAAAAGGAAACATAAGGTAAAAGGAAACATAGGTAAAAGGAAACAGGTAAAAGGAAACGGGTAAAAGAAACATGGGTAAAAGGAAACAGGAAAAAGGAAACAAAGGTAAAAGGGAAAACCCAGGTAAAAGGAAAAACATGGGTTAAAAGGAAACAGGTAAAAGGAAACATAGGTAAAAGGAAAACATAGGTAAAAGGAAACAGGTAAAAGGAAACAGGTAAAAGGAAACATAGGTAAAAGGAAACAGGTAAAAGGAAACAGGAAAAAGGGAAACATAGGAAAAAGGGAAACTTTAGGTAAAAGGAAACATAGGTAAAAGGAAACAGGTAAAAGGAAACATAGGTAAAAGGAAACAGGTAAAAGGAAACATAGGTAAAAGGAAACATAGTAAAAGGAAACAGGTAAAAGGAAACAGGTAAAAGGAAACATAGGAAAAAGGGAAACAGGTAAAAGGAAACATGGGTTTAAAAGGAAACATGGGTAAAAGGAAACATAGGTAAAAGGAAACATAGGTAAAGGAAAACAGGTAAAAGGAAACAGGTAAAAGGAAAAACATAGGTAAAAGGAAACAGGTAAAAGGAAACAGGTAAAAGGAAAAAATAGGTAAAAGGAAACATAGGTAAAAGGAAACATAGGTAAAAGGAAACAGGTAAAAGGAAACATAGGTAAAAGGGAAACAGGTAAAAAGGAAACATAGGTAAAAGGAAACAGGTAAAAGGAAACATAGGTAAAAGGAAACAGGTAAAAGGGAAACATAGGTAAAAGGAAACATAGGTAAAAGGAAACATAGGTAAAAGGAAACAGGTAAAAGGAAACATAGGTAAAAGGAAACATAGGTAAAAGGAAACATAGGTAAAAGGAACGGGTAAAAAGGAAACATAGGTAAAAGGAAACATAGGTAAAAGGAAACATGGGTAAAAGGAAACATAGGAAAAAAGGAAACAGGTAAAAGAAACATATTTTAAAAGGAAACATAGGTAAAAGGAAACTAGGAAAAGGAAACATAAGGTAAAAGGAAACATAGGTAAAAGGAAACACCGGGCGACTGAGGTGGGGAAAAGGGTGACGAGAGGCCAGGATAAGGCGACAAGGGCGGGGTTTGGGGGAAAATTGGAGAAGAAGGGGGAGGGGGGGGGGGGGGGCGGAGTGCGCCACTGGTAGAAGGGGCGGTGCATAGGCAGAAGAGAAGGGCACTTGAAGTAACCGATCATTAAAACATCGTAACAAGTTTCGTCGCTAATATCTTTTCAGAATCCATAACACTTGACCCCTGCCAGCAACACTAGGGTTCGATCCAGTATTTTTTCCCCCGGAAAAGAAGTTGCCTGATTACTGGAAACTCACAACTGATTTGGGCAAATAATATACGATCCAAACTACTGAAGCAGAGACACGACCAAAACTCATCAAGTCTATACAGCTGTAGTGACACTAAAAACAGACACAATTCCTTCGAATACCTCCGCTCCAAAAAGAAAACCCCACCCCGTTTCCAAACAACAAGGGCCAGCATTCACGCAGTCTCTCTCTCTCTTCTCGTCTTCTCTCTCTCTCTCATCTCCTCTCTCTCTCTCTCTCTCTCTCACCACACACACACACACACACACACACACACAACTTACTCACACACACCACAACACACACACACACACACACACACACACACACACACACACACACACACACACACACACAACTTACTCACACACACACACACACACACACCACACACACACCACACACAACACACACCCCACACACACACACACACACCACACACACACACACACACACACTCAAGCAAGTCTGCGTGCGTACGCACGCACGTAGCCACACCCCAAATTCGCGTTGTTCACATTAAAGGGGGTGTTTTGTCTTTCGTTGTAAAATTTCTGAGTATTAGAGCTCCCTCTCCTCTCTCTCTCTCTCCATCTCTCTCTCTCTCTCCTCCTCATCTCTCTCTCTCTCTCCTCTCTCCCCCCCCCCTCTCTCTCTCTCGTCTCCCTCTCCCCCCCCTCCCCTCCTCTCCCCTCTGTCTCCCTGGTCTCCCCCCTCTCTCCTCTCTCTCTCTCTTCGTCCCCCGTCTCCCCCCCCCTCTCTCTCTCTCTCTCTCTGTCTCTGTCTCCCTGTCTCCCCCCCCTCTCTCCTCTCTCTCTCCTCTCTGTCTCCCTGTCTCCCCCCCTCTCTCTCTCTCTCTCTGTCTCCCCCTGTCTCCCCCCCTCTCCTCTCTCTCTCTGTCTCCCTGTCCCCCCCCCCCCCTCTCTCTTTCTCTCTCTCTGTCTCTGTCTCCCTGGGCCCCCCCCCCCCCCCTCCTCTCTCCCCTCTCTCTCTCTCTCTGTCTCCCTGTCCCCTCCCCCCCCCCCTCTCTCTCTCCCCTCTGTCCTCCCTGTCTCCCCCCCTCCTCTCTCTCCCCTCTCTCTCTCTCTCTCTCTGTCTCTGTCTCCCTGTCTCCCCCCCCCTTTCTCTCTCTCTCTCTCTCTCTGTCTCTGTCTCCTGTCTCCCCCCCCCCTCTCTCCTCTCTCTCTCTGTCTCCCTGTCCTCCCCCCTTTCTCCCTCTCCACTCTGTCCTCTCTCTCTCTCTTCTGTCTCCCTGTCCCCCCCCCTCTCTCTCTCTCCTCTCTCTCTTCGTCTCTGTCTCCCTGTCCCCCCCCCTCTCTCTCTCTCTCCTCTCTGTCTCCCTGTCTCCCCCCTCTCTCTCTCCTCTCCTCTCTCCCCCTCTCTCTCTCGTCTCTGTCTCCCTGCCCTCCCCCCCCTCTCTCTCCTCTCTGTCTCCCTGTCTCCCCCCCCCCTCTCTCTCTCCTCCTCTGTCTCCCGTCTCCCCCCTCTCTCTCTCTCCTCTCTCTCTCTCTGTCCCCCTGTCTCCCCCCCTCTCTCTCTCTCTCTCTCTGTCCCCTGTCTCCCCCCTCCTCCCCTCTCTCTCTTTTCTCCCTCTCTGTCTCCGTTCCCCCCCCCCCTCTCCCCTCTCTCTCTCTCTCTGTCTCCCTGTCTCCCCCCCTCCTCTCTCTTCTGTCTCCCTGTCTCCCCCCCCCCTCTCTCTCTCTCTCTCTCTGCCCCCTTTCCTCCCCCACTCCTCTCTCTCTCCTGTCTCCCTGTTCCCCCCTCTCTCTCTCTCCTCTCTCTCTCCTCTCTCTGTCCTGTCTCCCTGTCTCCCCCCCTCCCCTCCTCTCCCCACTCTCTCTCTCTGTCTCCTCCCTGCTCCCCCCCCCCTCTCTCTCTCCCCTCCTCTCTCTCGTCTCTGCTCCCTGTCCCCTCCCCCCCCCCTCTCTCTCCCCTCTCTCTCTGTCTCCCTGTCTCCCCCCCCCCTCTCTCTCTCTCTCTGTCTCTGTCTCCCTTTCTCCCCCCCTCTCTCTCCTCTCTCTCTCTCTGTCTCCCTGTCTCCCCCCCCTCTCTCTCTCTCTGTCTCTGTCTCCCTGTCTCCCCCCCCTCTCCCCTCTCTCTCTCTCTCTGTCTCCCTGTCTCCCCCCTCTCTCTCTCTCTCTCTGTCTCTGTCTCCCTGTCTCCCCCCCTCCTCTCTCTCTCTCTCTCTCTCTCTGTCTCCCCTGTCTCCCCCCCCCCCTCTCTCATCTCTCTTCTGTCTCCCTGTCTCCCCCCCTCTCTCTCCTCTCTCTCTGTCTCTGTCTCCCTGTCTCCCCCCCCCCCTCTTCTCTCTCTGTCTGTGTCTCCCTGTCTCCCCCCCCCCTCTCTCTCTCTCCTCTGTCTCCCCTGTCCTCCCCCCCCCCTCTCTCTCTCTCTCTCTTTCTCTCTCTCTCTCCCTCTCTCTCTCTCGTTCGTTCGCTAATTCTCTCCGCGCCGCTGCTGCTGCTATTATTCTTATTGATATCATCGTTTTTGTTCTTCCCAAACTTGTTAAAAATTTGCAATAAACCACTACATCACAATTTCTAAAGCTGCTGTATGTGAGGCGCACTTTTTCACCCAGCCTCACAAAAGCCGTGCGCCAAAGTCTGCACCATACCCATGCGTCCTCTTATTTTCTTCTTCGTCTGCAGTGGCGAGCAGTGCCGATGCGGAATGTGAGACAGTTTGGCCTGGCCGGAGAGAGAGCGCCTGTTGTCTCGAGCAGAGTGCCTGTCGTTATGACCTCATTACTGTGCTCTTGGAGTGCTTGCCCGTTCGTGAGGCAAACTGTCAGTTTCCACGTCCACAGAGGCTGCCGTGTTCGTCTGATGTTCGTTAATAGTGTGTGTGTGTTGTGTGTTGTGTGTGTGTGTGTGTGTGTGTGTGTGTGTGTGTGTGGTGTGTGTGTGTGTGTTGTGTGTGTGTTGTGTGGTGTGTTTCTCAGCATCTGCAATGGATATTGCTTAGCCCCCCCCCCCCCCCCCCCCCCCTTGTCTTGAAAATAGGTACAAACGCGCACATACAGATCCAGGAGCATATGCACATACACGTTGAGAGAGAGAGAGAGAGAGAGAGGAGAGAGAGAGAGAGAGAGAGAGAGAGAGAGAGAGAGAGAGAGAGAGAGACAGACAGACAGACAGACAGACAGATAGATAGACAGACAGAGAGAATGTATGTCAGCCCACGCGCTAGAGAGCGTGAGGGCTGCAGGCAAGCATATGTAGGTGTATAAGTGTGTGTGTGTGTGTGTGTGTGTGTGTGTGTGTGTGTGTGAGAGGTTGAGGGTGGGAGAGAGAGAGAGAGAGAGAGGAGAGAGAGAGAGAGAGAGGAGAGAGAGAGAGAGAGAGAAGAGAAGAGAGAGAGAGAGGAGAGAGAGAGAGGAGGAGAGAGGAGGACATCATCTAAAGCACTGTTCAGGAATGACCGTGTACTGTAGATTGTAAAACCACGACTCCCACCCCAGCTTCATCAACCGTCCCCGAACAACCAATGAATCTATCATAATACATTTTTTAAAACTTAAAATCTCCAACCCCACCTTTATCCAACTCCACACCCTATACCGATCAAAATGATGCTTTCTAATGAGCATTCGGCTAGCATTTGAACTTGACCGATTAGGAGCCAGATTATTTTGGGACCTCAAGGCCCTAAACTTCCAGCTTTCTAGTTCTGTCCTAGGGTGGCGTTTGGCGTTCGTTTGGCTATTAACATCACGAACTGAGTTGCACTTTACAAATAATCTGATTATAAGCCAGACTTAAAGGAAGCAGATTATGCTTAGTCTTGATGAAATTTAAAAAAGACGTTAGAGTGATGACTTTCTAAGGGTTACCCGACTTAAGTAGGGACTCGCACGCTGAGAAGCCTTACTGACGAATATGGTTAAAAGCCACCCTTGCCCGATTAGACACAGGGGTGATGACTTTTAAAGGATGATCCATATGAAAGACGGACTACTGCGATTAAACATCAAGGGGATGGCTTTCTAGGGGTTATCAGTCTAGACACTAGATTCGCCCGATTAGACGCCTTGATGCTGGATTCCTGGGGGTTATCCGTCTAAAAGCCAGACTTTCTGGAAGCCAGACTCCCTTCACGTCGACCACCCACCATCCGCAGTCCAACATTTCCATAAAAGAAGCTGTTCCCCTGCCCCATGGGAAACGTTTCACTCAGTGTACATTTCACTTTATGATGACACTGGTGAAATGCGGTGGTCACAGACTCGGAAGACACTTTGAAGGGAGAGGGAGGGGGCGGGGAGGAGACAGCTTGAAATGAAAGTGGCAAAAACATCACTAGAGTCTTGTTAATCTTTATAAAAGCGGGGTAGGCTTTTCCTATTTCATATTTTCCCCGTAAGTTTTCTTTTGAGGGGGAGGGAGGGGACACACTACTTTCTAGGGGAGGAGGGGGGGGGGGGGGGGGGTCCCTCTGCCGGCGTCTACGGATCTGTTGACTGGATTTTGCGTGTGTTTGATTTGTACATTCTTTTGTGTCAACGGTTGTCAAACACTGAAGTCAAACAGCTCCCAAGGTGCACAGCTCAGTCGGCCTAATAACACTGTTTGTGCTATGATGCTCTGAACACAAAATATCGATTTTGCCTCATATCCATGTCATATCTATATCCCTGAAACACTCACTTCAGGCTGCCAGGGTTCAATTAAACAATGAAGCCTATACACGAAACAAAGATCATGCGGTGGTGCCTCGTGGATCTCCTCGACTAGCGTTTAATAATCATGAGATCAATTCGCAGGTAGCCTGTCATATCTAAACTAAGTTTGATTAACATTGATTAAAGCCTGGTGTGACGGGGTACTAATGCTTCAGCGCGTAGGAACCATGAGATAAAAGATACCCTGTAAACCTAGCCAAGATGAACAAGGCAACATGTTCAGTTAGAAAAGAAATGAGTGATATGCCTAAACTCCAGTACTTAAAAAACAAGACACATAGTTGCTCGGGTGACAGTTTCTGCCAGAGGCGACAATTATATGCCTTCACCGTACGGAACAAGGTGTCGCCGGCGACAATTTATACCGTAACAAACGACAGGGAGAGTGGATGTGTTCGTTGTGGTGATGTGTGTGTGTGTGTGTGTGTGTGTGTGTGTGTGTGTGTGTGTGTGTGTGTGTGTGTGTGTGTGTGGAAAGGGGAGGGGAGGGGTGGAGGGGGGTGGAAGAAAGAGCCGGCTTTTGCCCTGCATACCCAGCGGTGTTCATGTAAAGAAACGCGCCATGAAAAGGTTCATCAAGAAACAGGAGTCACGTTCAAAGAGCCACGGAGGTTCCGTTGTGGACAAAGGTAGCGGCCAGCACACAGCGGCCTCGTGCAATGCCAGACTTGGCAATAGTGTCACGGGATCTGGAACAAAGTTTTCTTTTTCTATTGCTGTTTTTTTCTTTCTTTCATTCATTCATTCTGTCTTTCTTTCTTTCTTTTTTCCCTTTCTTTCTCTTTCTTTTTTTTTCTTTCTTTCTTTCTTTCTTCTTTTTTCTTTTGTTTTTGTTTTATAGAAGCACACATGCGTAAGATCGACAAAAAGGGAAAAAAAAAGGACAGAAAGCCCACAAACGAGAAAGAAAACAGAAAGGAAGAAAGAACCTCATTAAGATGAAAAGAGAGAGAGAGAGAGAGAGAGAGAGAGAGAGAGTGAGAGAGAGAGAGAGAGGAGAGAGAGAGAGAGAGAGAGAGATGAAAGTTACAACTGAACTGGAACATAAACAATTTCATGAGAAGTGTCCCCATTTCTAGAAAGAAAGTTCTTAACATTTTCTAGCAACAAAAAGGCGTGTGTCTGTGCGCTCGCTTGTACGTGAATGTGTGTGTGTGGGGGGGGGGGGGGGGGGGGGGGGGGGGCCACGCGCTTGTGTGCATATGTTGTTGAACGTCAGCTGTTTCAATAAATTAATGGCTGAAGGCGGGATGGATGGATGGATAGTGTGTGTGTGTGTGTGGTGTGTGTGTGTGTGTGTGTGTGTGTGTGTGTGTGTGTGTGTGTGTGGTGTGT